>JABXJD010000003.1:1865000-2135000 GCA_013375575.1 Percina caprodes | reverse complement strand
GTTGGGGGACTTCCTTTGACACACTGAGCTCTTCTCTCCTCCATCTTTCTATCTTTCCATTTGTGTGCATCCATGTCCCAGAAATGCTTGTTACTAACCTAGCTACTAACCTAGCTACTAACCTAGCTACTAACCTAGCTACTAACCTAGCTCTGGGGAGTCATTCCCCGGAGTCCTTATGTTCTTTTTCGCCCAGCATGTTTCCTCGGATCAGGGAGGCTCCAAAATCATGGTAGCAGCTGTCGCCATGGTCCCGCTACACGTCCTGCGATGCCGTGTTCATCCTGCTACGCTCTGCTGTGCCCTGCTACGTCCTGCTGTGCCTTGTAATGCCGCACAGTGCCCTGCAATGCCAAGAACTACTACAAGCTATTTTTGTGACTGTTATTGCCACTCTTCATCCTAACCCCAACCGGTTGTCAGACACCGCCTACCAAGAGCCTGGGTCTGGGTCTGGGTCTGTCCGAGGTTTCTGCCTAAAAGGAAGTTTTTCCTCGCCACTGTCGCACTGTTGCTTGCTCTGGAGGGAACTACTAGAACTGTTGGGTCCTTGTAAATGATAGAGTAGATCTAGATCTACTCTATCTGTAAAGTGTCTCAAGATAACTCTTGTTATGAATTGATACTATAAATAAAATTGAAAAATTGAAATTGAAGTAGGCATTCAGTGGTCTGAAAGAAAACTCATGGCTGTGTTTTCAGGCTTTGAAATGTAACCGATGACGGCCAATCACAGGTCCCTGCAGAGAAAGCGAGAGGTTCCTACATGCTTTTCTGCGCATGCATTGTCTGTGCGATAAAGAGGGGAAAGGGAGAGCTGCAGAAAGAGGTATTACTCAAGTTTTTTTTCGATCGACCCACCATGGACATATTCAGAGAGCCACTCACCCTCCTCGAGCCTTTTGTCTCCATCTATCGACATCGACGAGCAACTTGTCCAAACTGCTGACGTTAATGATGTATTGCTTCTTGTTAAATTACAATAACGTTAGTTGTCGTTCTCTAAGAAACATATAATGTAAATAAAGCCGTATCCATAATCTTTTAATAAGAAGTTGCTCTTTTTCAGCTGCAGAAAAGTTTAAACCAAGGCGTTTTTGCCGTGTTTGCAATAAAGTTTAATATTTTGAAACGTCCGTCCTGGATAACAATCCGACTAGAAACACGCGTTGTGTATAACCCATAGACCAACCGCCCTAATCTCCCTCTGATTGGCTAGTACTCGTTACCTTCGTTGTTTGGGTTGGCTAGGTATAAGCAAATGAAATGTGATTGGTTGGAGTAAGAGTAAAACTATCAGGGAAAGCCAATCAGAGGCAGAGTAGACCGCGACTTGTCTTCCACATCCTGGTTACGTCAATGGGGGGGGAAATACTCATAGACATTTATATGTCTATGGAAATACTCGCCTACCGTTTATCTGTAATTTTCATGTAAATAAATTAGAGTAGCGTTTTTTAACCGTCAAATATAAATACAGTTTTTTTCTGTTTGCTAACGAATGGAAGGTGTGCCATGCCTTCGCGTGTCGCAGTGTCATGCACAGCAGTTCAGGTAATCAGCCATCTAATGTTAGTGAGTGAATAGCTGCCCAAGCTAAGTTAGCAATCAGTAAGCAAGGAATCAGAAACACTTATGTGGACAGAACGATTGTTTGATTAACAAGTTAAATGTGTTTTAATAATTGTAATCGTATATCGCGTTAACCGTCTTATATTTACAGGACATGTCTTCAGTCAAAAGGGGCTCTTGATCCGAGTTTGTGTTTACTGAAAGACTCAGATGGGACAGTCCTCTTGCCCATTTTACCATCCTTTCTTTCACAACTTGATCTGCAATCTCTCAGAACCATGGTGGCTTCAGACGGTGCTTGTGAAATAGTTAGGAGTCAGGTAATTAAAGCTAAGCGTCACTATTAGCAGCAGGGAGTCCTTTAGTGCGACTTTAAAGTATTTTTTATGTTTCTCCTGTTATCTGTGCTTTTTGTTTTCCACAGTCTCCTCTCCCGTCAAAGAAGAAGAGAGTTAGAACAAGTCGTAATAAACTGGAGCAAGTCCTCCAGGAGCTGCTGGAATCGCATGGTGAAAGATGGACAGAGGAGCTGAGGGCAGATATCCCTCACAGCTTCCAGAGGCATGAAGACCTACTCCTGTTGGGACACAACTGCTTCTCTCTGCCATTATGGAAGAAAATGGGTACTGTTCTTAATGTTACCCATGCTTTTTTTTTTTTTTCATTACGATGCGTACAAAATAATGAATGAGGACATTTATAGATTGCTTTTTACTTTTGTAGAGCCACAGCTATGGAGTGCAGTGGCCAAAGGACTGGGGGCCAAGCGCCTGGCAAAGATAAGTCAAATATCCAGGGATGGATTTAGATCTCCCGTGGTGACCATGCTGTTAGGAGAGCACAGCTGGGTCAGACATGTGGACAATCGGATTAGGTAAGTCTGTCCTAATCAGATATTTATTTGCTGTGGATTTGCTCACTAAGGTGGTCTTGGGACCATGAATGAAAGACTTTGACAATGACTAAAACATGTCTGAACTTATATCTTCATCTTTGTTTCAGGTATGAGTTTGATATAACCCAATGCATGTTCTCAGCTGGAAACATAACAGAGAAGCTGCGGGTGGCTGGATTTGACTGCAGAGGGGAGACGGTGGTGGATCTGTATGCAGGTGGGAGAACTGTGTCAATGTGTGACATGTTTTTACATTATTAATAATAATTATAATTCATTACATTTATATAGTGCTTTATCATAGACACTCAAAGCGCTTCAGGGAAGGCCTACTCTAACACCACCAATGTGTAGCACCCACCTGGGTGATGCACGGCAGCCTTACAGCACCAGACGCTCACCACACATCAGCTTGAATGGCAGATTAATATTAATATAGGATGATTAAACATTTTCCTTAAACATCACTAAAAGGGATACAATAAAACATATGCCCTATATCATACAATCCATACTGACGATGCATTGTCTCTTTAAGTTCAGGTGTAATGCCTGCCCAGAAAACTGGGTTTTCCATTACATTAAATGTGTTCAACCACTGTACACTTTCAGTTATTTAACACAATTTGAATTATTAACCATCACAACTGTATCTTGTGTCAGGTATTGGATACTTCACTCTCCCATATCTGGTCCATGCGGGGGCCAGTCATCTTCACGCCTGCGAGTGGAACCCTAAAGCAGTTGAAACGTTACAGAAAAACCTTGTGGCAAACGGGGTGTCTGACCGCTGCACTGTTCACCAAGGAGACAACCGACAAGTAATGTTTTCATTTGCATCCCATACTGCTTTGTGACATGTATTGTTTTCACACAAGTTACAGTATTGGCTCTGTTTTAATTGTACTTCACCACAGGGATGAAAGTGTTGACGTACGCCCTCTAGTGGTCGCACTAGTTCACATCTGTTTTTAAATGAAATCATTTTAGAATTCAGGCTATTTCTACTATTCCACTGTGTCTATCACTGCATGTTATATATGTTTCAGTGGAAATATATTGTGGTGATCCACTGAAAATGTGATATTACAATACATATTGTCATTTAAACTGATACGATAATTTTATTTCAAAACAGTAACACAATTATATATGCATATGTTATATTTTTGACATCACACTTGTTACCATGCAACTCAGTGTGATTATAATTGAACCGTTTATTTTATACTAAACCGATTTCAACTACAGTATATCTCGCTTCTAACCTCTGCCAGGAGCTTGCACTTTTCACAACCCTTTAAATCTGGATTTGATGTTATGGAACTTGAACTCTAGCTCGACCCAAAACAAAAATACAGGTTATTCAAGATTTCTGAAATTTGACACTTGCTATTTTATGCTATAACTATTAACTAATAGAAAGTTGGACAGCAACATTTTTTTTTGCTTAGTTTTTTTCTCTTCCAGTGTAATTGCAAGCATTTCTGGTATCACAGCAGTAGAACATTTAAATTTCTCTTTTCTACAAGACAGAGGCATCTCAATATTATCTATTGTATAATTTTGCACATTACAAGTTTTTTTAAACCCTTTCAGAATGCCAACTATTTCACGGGTGAAATCACTAAGTCACGGCCTCAATCTATTCTATGTAAAAAGCACGTTCTCCTAGATATATTGTGCGAAATCAAATCAGCTATATTACAAGATTACATTTTTGGGGAAATAATTTAGTTAACAGTATTAAAGAGCTTTTTATTTTATTTATTTTTTCAGCTCCAGCTGTGTGACATTGCTGACAGAGTGAACCTGGGTCTCATACCGAGCTCTGAGGACGGCTGGCCTGTTGCCTGTCGACTGCTGAAGCGAACAACTGGTGGCATTTTACACATTCACCAGAACGTTACCTCAGTGTTACCGAACACTGCAGCCATCCCAGCAATCAATGATGCCACCCAGAGGGTTTCTCGGAAGAAAGCTGACAGAGAGGTGTGGCAGGCCTGGGCTGATGACACAGCAAACCGCATCGCTTCTCTTTTAAAAGACATCACTGGTGCCCAGTGGATAACAAACAACCAGCATATAGAACATGTGAAGTCATATGCACCTCATGTTCACCATATTGTGCTGGACTTGGAGTGCAGACCATCCTGAGCTGAGGAGATAAATACAGATGTGGACCCTATGGCATTCTTCCTTTGAATGTGCTGCAGTCTAGAGAAGAAATAGGCAACTGTATAGTTCAGAAGTTTCCAGTGCAACCAAACACTACACCACCTGGTCTATATGGTTTTTTTTAATCTGTCAGGTAGTAAAATCATCTGCAGTATTTTTATAAACCTTTATTTATCCAGGGCGGGGTCACTGTGCACAAATACGGTTTGTTTTTTTTAGAAGGGCTCTGCCTCATACTCGTACAAATATAATCCCATCTGGAAGCTGCCAAGCCATACTAAATCCACAGACTTATCGGTTGAAACAGCATTCGTGGGTTTTGGTGCCTTGCTCAAGGGACTCACTATTGTACTCATAGAATTTCCCTCTACTGTTTGATCCCTAAATTTCTTGTGGTTGGCTAAAATGAAAGCTTTAGACTGAGGCATGACTCACATCAGTGTGCTGGTATTACATAAACATTCAAACTTATAAAACTAAAATATGGACTGGACATTGATATCATATAAACATACAGTACTGATGGGGCGGCCTCTAGCTCACCCAGTAAGAGCATGCGCCCCATGAATGCAGTCCTTTGCAATGGCCTGACTTCTTTTGCAGTGTGTCATCCCCTCTCTTTCTCTTCCCTTTCCTGTCTATCTACTGTCACTATTGAATAAAGGGAAATGCCCCCAAAAAATCTTAAAAAAAAAAAAACATAGGACTACTCTGTCAATATATTTAACTTCAGAAGGCAGCAGCCTATTTAATCAACACTAAATTAATTCAACACTACTTGACAGTTTCACTTCTGAGCCATATAAAGGAGACAAATTAAAAGAAAGAAAACCTGAATAAATGAGTGGAGAAACAGAATGCTAATACATACATACCTGGGTGTCACTGACTGGTTTCATGAGCATGGAAACTATGTGAATCATATGATATGGCCTTCACAGTCAGCAGGTCTGATCCAAATTGAACAGGAGATATTGGCCCCAAATAAGGGAATGTCTACAGGATGAGTGGTGTTGATCCTTCCAGTAGAAAGCCCTGAAGATGATCTGGTGGCTCGTGGTGGACCAACACATTACGAAGACAGTTAATTTAGTTTTCCTATGTCACCCCCCACCTGTATCTGCAGTCAGTTGTCTCAGTCTGTAAATATGTGGAGGCACATTTAATTTGATGGGTCTAAAATCAGCAGTGATTATAATCAACCTGCTATTAATCAGCCAATCAGATGTTTCAGCAATAAACTATTTTGTATTAAGATTATATTTACAATGGGGAGGAGAGACCCTATGAAAAGGTTATTAATGTATCCTTTTTGGGAGAGAAAATATCTCATACTGACCTTTTGGATACTAGATTTGTTGTGAAGTCTGGGTGAGACTTTAAAACTTTATTGTTGTTCCTTTGCAGGCCGGTTTTATAGGCTGAGTAATAATAGCTGATTGTATTCTACCATCACTTTGCATAAGCCTTGACAATACATATTGGCACAGTGTATAATAGGGAACTATACAGACACCATCTGTAGTGCCTTTTTTGTTTTAGCATTTCTCCCATTTATTATCTGATACGGTCAATTGTTTTTTTTCTTCAAAAGTAAAAGCTCTGCACTAACTGTTACTGTTTGGGAGGCAAAGGGAGGGAGCAAATTAATGGACTGTTTAAATGGGTCAACGTTTCCACATCCAGCCCTCCTGTGGTAAATAGAGCTAAAGGAAATGTACCTGTCATGGAAAATGTGGAGAGGCGCTCCTGCCTGTCTGCTGCAAACTTTCCTTATCTTCCGGTAGTGTTGGGACTCCTCTAGCGCACTAAGTCAACTGTTTTTGGACACGGGAGGCGAGAAGAGGTTGGAAAGGCAGTGATATCGCCGACAAGCAAAGTGAGTAAACCATGTAGCTTATAGGTACACGTAAATTCAATCCTTTTAAATGCGCTGTATGCGTGCTCCTTTTAACCGTTTTTGTTGTGTTTTCTGTCAGGAATAATCGCTGTTGCCCGTAGTGACGCAAGCCGTGTAGCGGTGGTAAAGTCGACTTTTAACAACAGGTGTGTCATTTTATTTAATTAACATAGCTCTATTTTGTATTATTAATCAGCCGATACTTCGATCCACGTAGTAAAATAATCGAATCGTTCCCCCCAATCTTCAGCCTTCACAGTCAAAGCAAATTTTAGTAAAGACATAAAGTGAATATGGAGTAAATTTAGCATTATTTTATTCTCAGTTGATAACGTAAAACTACGTAAAGGTCCGACCGTTGGAGTCGCAGCTCATCAAATATATTGAAATCTGAATTTCGACATAGTTTATCAAAGATTGGTGATGTACAAAAACAGTAGGCCTACATGAGTTGTTGTGTTGGAGTTTCATGTTTGTTATATTAATTCTGTTAATGTCATTTACAGTTTACCAAACTATTACTTTTCCGTATCAGTGTTTATTTTAAACGAATTCCCTCTTTGGTTAAATTTAGGATTATATACCAGTTGGTTCACTCTGTCGGTCATACACACGCATGCGCCATTTCCTTGAGTGTTCAACTTTGCCTTTAAATTGCCCTGCAGGCATGACTGAGTTAGAATTAGTTTGCTCCAGGTACTCAAACCGTGATGGGGGAGGGAGGAAGGTGTCAGGTCTTTCAATGCAGTTTAGAAGTGAAGTATTCCCACTGATTAGTTAACATGTTCCTCCTCACTTTTATTTCCTTTGATGCAAAAAACAAATGGAGGATAAAGTTTCCGATGGTAACATTACATGACAGATGACAAGCTTGATGTTGGGATTAACAAATGGTAACTTTAGCCACTGAACTCCACCCGGTTCCTTGTGTCCTTAGAGGGTGGGAACCTTACATAGTTCATGTTGTTTTTCCCTTTCCCACTCAAAACAACCTTTCACCCTGGCAGAGGCTTTCTGTGGGATTTTAAATCCTCTTGCAGGTTTCTTTTTAGTCGTTTATCATTTTTGGAATGCTAAAGTTGTAGACTTATTCCTGTTCTTTCATGATATGGAAAACATGCCGAAGGGTCAGTATTTAGATCTCATGGGCAATCCTTTTTGACTGGTGAACATGAGGCTTTTTAAAATAGGCTACGACTCTTGTACTTAAAAACTAGAGTTGAGTAGTAAGGCTTCACGATATGGAGGCCAACAGGATGAAAGAAATGTTGCTTATTTATTAAGTAATTTAAATGGCTAACTAGACCGACAGGCAGCTGCTTCTGCCTGTCTGTATCTTCACCATTGCAGGACATATAGTCACTATGTTCCTCTTTTTAACTGCAGAGCTCTGAGGTATCCTCATAAGATAATAGAAAAACAGGCTCTCCAGTACTAAAGTCAAGAGCTCTTTTTTTTTTTTTTTTTGCTGGTAAATCTGTCAGTTTTTTTGTTTTTTTGCCAGTATTTAATTAAACATTTTGCATTAACACAATGGAGAGTTTATTCCTAAAGTTTTGTATTGTCTTCAGGAGATCTTCTAGATGCAACAGCAACTGCGCTGAGCCAGTTAACCTGCGCTAAGGGTTCATGGTTCAAGGCACAATGCCCCAGGCTGCTGACATGATCAACCTGGGCTTCCTGTCTGACTCTGAGCGGGAGCTGATACTGGAGGTGCTGCAACGGGACGGGGAGCTGAGACAGGCTGAGGAGCAGCGTGTGCGGTGAGAAGAGAGCACTTCATGTTAATAGTACTTCATGGTTTACTAACTTACTTGAGTTTCCCCCACTTATGATTGATAAAGGTACCAATACAATTCAAGGACTCACTAATTCAAGCTAAGTCAAGTGTATTTTGTCAAATTAATCCCTATACACTTTGTTTTTACTGCTACTATTAAGTATAATTTGACACCAGTTAAAAAAAACATTACCCAGTCTTAGTTGCTGGGTGCTGAAGACAAATTTGCACTAGAGGCCATGTGGTGGACTACAAAGATCTCATATCTTATCTTTATATACAGATGTTTGTGTTGCAATGTTCACTACCTTGATTGCTGAAAATTTGTCATTTCATGATATTTATTAGGACTGCAAGTAACGATTAATTTAAAAAAAACAAGTAATCATCAGTTCATCTGCCAACTATTTTGTCTATAAATTGTTTTTTCTATAAAATGTCCATAACAGTGTCTCAGAGCTCAAAGTGACATCTTCAAATTGCAATTTTTGTTTGACCAACAGTCTAAAATCCGAAGACTAAAAATTCTCAATTTATTATCAAACAGACGATGAAAATCAGCAAATATTCATATTGTAATCAGAACAAGAGCTGGAACTAGTGAATGTTTGGCATTTTTACTTAAAAATTAAATCTTCTGTTAATGCAATGTAAAACCCAAAAATGAATAAGGTTTATGTCATCTAAGTGTTGTCAAGTGTAATACAGGGGAAAAGTACAAAAAGTTGCAATATTTATAATAACTTCTAGACACTAGACCAGATCAAGAAGGACAACTCATAGGACAACTTCTCTTGTTCTTTAACATTCTTGTTGTGTGTGTCAGGCGTTTGAAGACAGAGTTGTTGGATGTGAAGAGGAAAGGGGCCAAACGTGGCAGTGGAAGATACAGTCAGCGTAGTTGTGGCAGATGCCAGGAGCCTCTGAGTCGACTGACAGTGTTCTCCAGCCAGTGTAAGATTTGCAATCACCATGTGTGCAACAACTGCCGAACAGTCCTCTCCAAAGGATCATGGCTGTGCAGCGTGTGTGCCAAAGAGTTGTAAGACATTTGTTTTGTTTTATACTCTCCATTAACTTGACAGAATGATTGAAATTTGTGTTATTGGTCAACAAATGTTCAAAATGTGCAAACGTCCCTCTGAATTACCAACCATAGCATGTGTTGCAAGCTGCAATAGATTTACTGTATCTCTGAAAAGCCAGAGCTGTTAATTTGACCAATGTATGTACTGTATAAATCCTAACAGTAGTGCACAATATGTTGCAAAATTTTATTGAGCTCACATGATGTGTAACCATTTAAAAAAACCTTTCAAATTTTTTATTTAACTGATAAATGAGTGTAAATTCTTTTCAATTTAGACCTTTTGAAAAGTATTTATATTGGATTCTAGGGATCTAAAGAAAAGGACAGGTGACTGGTTCTACGATCAAAGGGTCAACCGGTTCTCCATGACGCCTGGACACGACCTAGTGAGAGTCTCCCTGAAAAAGAAACCTCAGTGTGAGTACAGGAAGAGGAAGTGGGTATTGACTGTTTAACCAGGAATGTAAACAGCTCTCAGACTGAGCCAAATGAAATGCCCACAGTCACTGGAATGTAGTCCCAGCCAAACAGTAGGAGAGATTTGTTAAACTGCAGGATCATGATAGCATTTTGTTTTACTGATGTGGAAGTGTAATTTATCTTTTTGTTCTGTGTTATAGCAAAGAAGTGTGAGACAACAGGAGAACTGCTGTTGAGAAGTACTGAAATAAACCCTAATCTTCCCATTCCTATGCCGCGGATCAAGCAGAAAAACAAAGAGTGCGTCATCATTCTTTCACAGATCAGTTTTAGAAATTTTAATGGATTCTCAGACTCAGATTCTCAGATTAAGAACATCTCAACCTTTTGTCGTTTTTTTTTTAAACATTATTTTACAGTCATTCAAACGGGAATTCAGGATCAATTGCTTCAAAGCCGGAAGTTTGGTCAAAACCAACACACAGTGACACAGAGTCTGCAGAAAACAACAGTATAAGTAGCAGTAAAACAGACACTGAGTCTGGTCATGTGACCCCTGAGCAACAAAGGTAAACTCATGTATAGTTACTCTTAAAAACACCACTACTACAAACACTACATGGTAAATTTAGGGACAACATTTTAGGCAGGAATTGTAGTGTTTAGCCCTCCTCCCCCATAGAATATCAGTCTAAAGTAGTCTAGTCTGAGGCTGAGACAGCCAAGCTTGGGTCAGTTCATTTTTAAATACAAACTACATTGTTTGTTTAAAAAAATCCTCCAATCGTCATATAAATAAGAGTAATCACAATATGTTTTTTTACTATTTATTTGGATTAGTTGGCTTGCAATTCTAAACATCATAGTTTCCATTAAAATAAGACGTGTGTTATAGTGGAGGCTGCATGCTGAGGGATCATTTGCTTGAAATGTTGTGTATTAATAAGTAAATCACTTTAAGTGCTGTCCTGTTCATCTTTATTTGCGGTTGAAGTAAAACCCAGAGATGGCATACAAAACTTGCGAAGATGTCCGGAATGCCAGTTTCAGGCTAATTGGGATGAGAGTGAAGACATGTAGACACTAGTTAACACACGATTTGAAGTTATTTTAAATGTATTTAAATGTAAAAAGTTGTAGCCATAATTAATAATGATTTGTATCATCACACAGGAGAGAGAACAGCTCAGTTCAGTCCAGCCCAGCAGAGTCCACTGTTTCCAGTCTGACCGCTCCAGCCAAAGCAGATACCGTCAGCGTTGACAGTGCCAACTCAAAAGTTGTACGAACTGTAAGACTCTTTAAAGTGGTCATATTTCTATTCCAAAATAATTTTATGTTTTATGTTTGTTTTTTCTGTGACTGTGAGGCCCTGTTTCTGTCATTACAGGCGGCGGATGTCAGTCCAACCTCAGAGATAGATGTTGATAGACTCTTTAAGAAGAGCATTAAACGATCTCCAAACCCTCCTGGTTAGCATCTTAATATTATCAATTCTGTTGTTCTTATTTTACTTCTACAAATAAACATCGCAGCTGAATTGCTGTTCTGTGTGTTTATAACAGAGTATGTATCGACATTGGACCTGCGTGATGGACGGGACACATCCAAGGCTTCACTGGTCAACAGGAGCCATTCTGTACCAGGCCTTGACATACAGGTAAGCATCTAAGTTTACTCTCATACTGTTTTCTCATGAGTCAGTTATGTCTAATCTTTGATAAAAGTTAAAAAAATGTTTCCATCAACTTAATTGCCTGGAAGTGGATTTTGTTTTTTGCCATATTAGTAAAACATTTTCCTTTTGTTTTGTGTTTTCATTCTGAGAGTGCCAAAATAAGGAAGAAGTGTAGGGACACAAAACTGATCCTTCTACTATTTGTGATGTAGTAATTTTATCAGCATCCCCAACACTATTTCAGGTAATACTTTAGCTAGACGTTTTCCACATTCCCAAGAATGATGTTGGATATACTGTAGCTACCAAGCAGGAGTGATAGTAAGAGAGACGGAGCAGAATCTCCTGCCCAGAAAAAGCGCCCTTCAAGGCTCTTTTCTCAAAACAAAACCTGTTCGTGGCTACATTTAATTGTGATCTTTTAAGGCTATTTCTGGCTCTGCTGTGTGTGTTATTTGTTGAATGTCACTACCAAATTATAAGAATAAGGAACACTAAAGCCTGGCATTTTACAGTTGATGTTTCAGACAGTTTTTTTGTTATTCATTCTTCTGATATTTAAATGTACTATAATTTGACTAAAATGTGTTTTCTATTTTTTTGAATAACACCTCATTGTTGTTGACAACACAAATCTAATGAGGGTAAAAATCCCACTGTTTGTCTATGATCAGCCTTCAAAATGTGTTTTATCTTGCTACAGGAAGATGGAGAGGAAGATGAAGATATTGACAGCTTGGTTAGCTTTCATAAAAAGACAATGGCTTCGAGCACCTACAGCCTGCATAGCTCAGGGGTAATGTATTGACATTTCTCACAGCTCGCATTAGTCCTCTAAAGGCTCTCTGAAGAGCAGCTCATTATGTCTGTCAGAACGGAACTAATGTTAGATAATCTGAACAAGCATCTATAACCTCAGGATATCCTCCAGCAAGTTAGGAAGTGTGAAATTGGTATATAAAGTCTACCAAAATGTGTCTATAGTTACCAAAGCTTCAAGGAAAAGCACAGCTGGGGGGAGCATATAAACTGTCACTCTCAATTTAGATATTGACAAAAACATCCTGATCTGTGCTTATTTTTTTTGTCCCTTTCTATGAACACTTCAGCATGTGTGTGTTATATATGACTTTTCTTTAATGTTATTGTTATGTTATATCGCTTTTAAACTGTAATCTGCAGTCTTAGGCCTAAAGCATGCCTGTCTAAATAATATCTAAATGTCAATATTTAGTGTCAATGAAACTTGTATGTATGTTTCCCCAGAGCACACTGGGCAGCATGATGAGTATTTACAGTGAAGCAGGAGACTTTAACAGTGTGGAAGTAAGCGGAGACCTCATCTTCTCTGTGAGCTATGACGAACACACCCAAAACCTCCACATCTTCATCAAGGAGTGCCTTGGGCTGGCCTACGGCGATGCCTCACGGCAGCTTTCCCACCCGTGAATATTAAGAATTTTCCTTTTTTCCAGGCGTAGCTTTAATGTGACGCTCCACGACGCAAAACACATCATTTCATGCACAGTTCGCTTAAACTTTGACCTTCAGAGTGCAGATTGTGGCTTTGACATTTTTCTACAGCACACACACCCCTCAGTGATGTTAACACAGCTTTGATCAGTTAGATAAGAAGTTGCGGTGTTTACAAAAGTCTTGATAGTCACATCCCAGAGGTGATTACTGAGCTTCACAGGAAATTCAATGTCATCAGAGATTTTTCATAGCTTTTAGGAAATGCAGCAAAATAACCACTGGCCATGTCTGGTTATGTTTGAAATATATTTCTGTTTTTGTGTTTCAGTTACGTCAAATGTTATCTACTCCCCGACAAATCTCGCCAGAGCAAAAGGAAGACCAGCATCAAGAGAAACACGGTCAACCCTGTCTACAAAGAAACACTGAAGGTGATGGTTCATAACTGGCACCTCTCTAACTATACTGCAACTGTTAACCTTATTCTGTTTATTTAATGACACTCCCTGATTAGTGACCTTGTGCCATGCAGCCTGCAAATAATGACCACACCTACAGAGACTTGAAGATTGGTATTGGCATTGCAGATTAGAATATCTGTTGTCAAATATTGATTTTAGTTCAACGTAGAATCGGTTTAAATACATTGACAAACACAACTGCTGAAAGGGCAGCAGCTGGATGAATCAATTCATACAAAACTGACTTTTGGATATCCTTTTTAAAGAGGATGAAATTATTTAGAAGATTTTAGATGCAACTTCTGAAAGATCTGAATATAATCTTCTGCTTTAATCTGTTTCCATGATATATTTAAAAAACCTCAGCACCAGATCATTAAAATTGTGTATGTGTATATATATGTATGTATGTATATATGTGTGTGTGTGTGTGTGTGTGTGTGTGTGTGTGTGTGTGTGTGTGTGTGTGTGTGTGTGTGTGTGTGTGTGTGTGTGTGTGTGTGTGTGTGTGTGTGTGTGTGTGTGTGTGTGTGTGTGTGTGTGTGTGTGTGTGTGTGTGTGTGTGTGTGTGTGTGTGTGTGTGTGTGTGTGTGTGTGTGTGTGTGTGTGTGTGTGTGTGTGTGTGTGTGTGTGTGTGTGTGTGTGTGTGTGTGTGTGTGTGTGTGTGTGTGTGTGTGTGTGTGTGTGTGTGTGTGTGTGTGTATATATATATATATATATATATATATATATATATATATATATATGTGTGTATATATGTGCATGTTTCAGTATTAAGACAGGCCTTTGATCCATCCAGTCTTTGTCCCTCATCTCCCACTACCAGTACTCTATCAGCCGCTCTCAGCTGTTCACCCGCTCCATGTTGATATCTGTCTGGCATCATGGTCGCTTCAGCCGCAACGCTTTCCTTGGTGAGGTGGAGATCCCTCTGGACACCCGAGACCTCGACTCCCCATACGAGGACCGCGTGGCTCTCATGGCGAAGGTAGATTAGAGAAACTGGATGTGGTTTTCTATAGTGAACCATGATGACCTCTTTGTCAAAGGTACCCTGTGGAGTTTTCTTGTACTTGGTTAAAAACTCCACAGAATACCCCTTGTGGAGGATGGATTTGTTTGCTTTTGTGTCCGTTGATCTATATTGTGTAGTCTAGACAAAATATTGTGAACCTCTTAAGGAAATGGGACTGAAAAGTGTCATTTGTCCGTTTTCTTGTACTCAAAGTTTCTGTTTACATTTAGTGTTTCTCATGAGATCCTTCCTCATAAAACATTACCAATTTCTCTTAAAAGTTTTAAACTTGCGTTGTTTGCATACAATGTGCATTACCGTCATATGTAGATCTGTGGAAGAGTGTGAAACCATTGGCAGGAATGCAACCTTGTGCATGAGATTAAACAAAAAGGAGACCCACAAGTAAAATATTGCTGCTTAGTGCTATTAGAGGTGGAAAAAAACATTGGGTACATCTTTAAACCTCTTTTGTATTAATTGTAAATACTTTTGCTACAAATATGTTTAATGCTATATTGAATACCATTTGTCAGAGAAAACCAAAGTCTGGCAATCAAGTGAGTTGTCGGCAAACAAGAGAGAGCAAAAAGTGCTCCAAAACGCAAAATCATGTGCTTAAATTGCACATACCATGGGTATAAAAACTGACGTAAAAGAGGATATTAAGGGGGGCAGTCTCAAATCATGGCAAAGTGCATCAACAAGGAGGAACAGTGGTCCTTAGCTGAAACTAACCGAGGTATTACTGACATGAAGGACACAGTTGATTGACAAAGGGTTATGCAAGTTAACAAACAAAGTGTTTCTTACTGCCATATTTGACAGAACTAATCTTTGCTGATCAGATGTTGATCACCAGTGCACTTGTTTAAAATCAGTGGCCCAAACGGCTAAGCAATCTAAACAACGTGAAGCTATTGATTGGCTGTGAGGAGTAAACCCTGACCTGTATAGAGCATAGAGCTTGGCTCTGATAGATGGATAGATCGATGGATATGTTGGCAGATGTGTAAACACTAAGATTGTGTTTGAGATCATTTAGAAAGTTAGAATCCATTACAGATTTAGGTAAGTTAAAAACTCCCTTTTTAAAAGAAATGTGGGTGAATTGTTAATCCGCACACTTCTTTTTTTTTTTATGACTAATAACCAAATTAAAGGAACTTTTTGTAAATATTTTTGTCTGTTAAATGTGTATTAGTAGGTATTGTTGAGATTTTTCTTGCTTTATTTTCTTGTGTCTTAAATATAATACTATAATGTACTTTTCTTACAGTCTGCCCCTGCTCTGCCATCTACAGCTTTTGCTCAGTACAAAGGAGAGTTGGTGATCTCCTTGAAGTATGTCACACCTAAAAAGCCAACAACTGAGAAAACCAAAGGTAGGACTGTGAGAAGAAGCTCTGACTGTGTTTGTTACACTTTTTCTTGATTTTCTAAGAGTGTCTGTCTTCTTCTCCTCAGGCAAAAAGTCTGTGATTGAGGGGGGAGAACTGCATGTCCTAATTAAAGAGGCAAAGAATTTGATGGCAATGAAACCAGGAGACACCTCAGACAGCTTTGTTAAAGGGTTGGTGATAAAGTCACCAGTCTTAAAATGACATATTGCATCCCCATACAAGCATTTCCCTTTTAAGACTTCCCTCTGTTTATGATTCTACAGGTACTTGTTCCCAACTAAGACCAAGACCACAAAAAGGAAGACTCCAGTTGTGAAGAAGAACCTGAACCCCCACTATGACCACACATTTGTGTACAAGGAGCTGGCTTTGGAGCAGCTGGAGGAGATGTGTCTAGAGCTGACCGTGTGGGACAGAGAAGCTATGTTGAGCAACGAATTCCTGGGAGGAGTCCGTCTCAGCTCTGGAGAAGGTAAAAGATAGAATTCAATACATGACATTTCTTTTCACATGGCTTCTAGGGCTGTCAGAAGTGGATTGTGAGAATTTTATCAGATGTTTCTCCTTTGTGGGTTACTTAGACAATTGCTCTTCTGTGAGATCTTGTTAGGCCTCTTTCCTTAGTTGATTAATTGTGAGTATTTTAAATAAAATAGTCCACCTTTTGTAAATGGCTCTAATTCTTAGTGATTATTTTTTGTTGTGTTGGCCTTAGTATACACTGAATTGGTTTGTGTACTTTTTTCAAAACTATTTTTCATGTTGCACTTCTACCCATCTAGACGTGGCCTAACTAGAGTGAAGTGGAACTGAAATAAAAAGAGAAATAAATACCTTTGTTTCAATAGTTGCATAATTACCTTTTGTGAGAAAGACGCACTTAATTTTAGATTACTGCTGAAGCAGTATCATGGCTTCCATGTGTTTCCCCCAGTGTGAAAGTAAAAGCAATTTGCCATCATTAACAGTAAAAAAGACTCTGCACTCATTTTACATTTAGGATTAAATTAATGTAATCTTCACTTCCGCAGGCACTGTAAAAATAGGAAAAGAGGAAGTAGAAATGGACTCAGTTGGAGAGGAAGTCAGTCTGTGGAAGAAGATGATTCAGTACCCCGACTCATGGGCAGAGGGCACTCTTCCACTGCGCTCCACTATGGTCAAGGGCAAATGAGGACGGCACACAGGGCTCGACCCTTGAAAAGAATCCAGAGACTGAAATGGGGAGAGGCTGTGGGGTCTGAGACAAATAAGAGATTGTGGATTAATTTTCTTTGCAAGTTTGTCAGACCAGAAGCGTGTCTACCGCTGATCAGCTGTAAGCAGATACAGTGACAGCTCATTGGACTGCTAAACACTAAACATCTGTTCAGACCTGTCTCGCTGCATGGGGTTCATCTTTAGCATGCATCCCCCCCGACTGCAGACTGGTGTAAATGAAAATGTGCCAAAACATTACAACGATAAACCCTTAAGAGCATTGACACAATCATTTTATTTTTTTAAATTCAGGCTGTATATATTATTGCAATTCAAATTCATGAACAACACTTAGCACAGAAAGAGATGTAATGTGTCACATTTTTCTTCATAATTGTGTACACAATTACACTGATGCAAGGGAAAACAAGTCCTTATAAACTGGTAGTTTCATTCTACAAATTGTGATACTGTCATGTACAAATTATATTTATATATGTCTTGTATGAAAAGCTTATTAGAAATTATTAAATGTGTCTATTTACAGCTATAAATGTAGATTTTAAGTTGTAACTGTGATCAGAGACGTGTTTACCTCAAGGTTGCCATGAATATTCTGTTCACCCAATAAAAAATGTACCAAAGACAAGACATGCTTGATTGTCCATACCAGCTGGATTTAAAAATAATCTGTTGATAAGATAATCAGAAGTGGGTCAGTTTAAGTTATTAAATATTGGACAAGAACAGGGACTTCTTGACAAAAAATACTAATCCACATCCTGTATCCAACCTAATTTTATCATATCTATTGTTCAAAATGTCTTCTTTTACTAATGTGTTTTATTCAGGCTTGTCTGTATTTTCTGTAGCTGTAAAGTCAATTTTCTGTCCTCCGTGCCTTTCAGATCATTATTTTGAGAGAGAGAAAACGGTGCTAGCATTTCACTGTGTAGTGATCGCATCTGAACAAAAGGAAGTGCCTTCTTGTCTCTTAATGTCCCTCTGGACCTGGTTTCTAGTTGTTTGTCCTTCCTCATCTTGTTTTTTTGTCATAATAATGAGCCTATCACTGTGGCAACCAGAGAGGTTTATTAAATTAGTCACAGAAGTCCCTGTGAAGCTCCAGCCTCTCTCTCTCCTCTTCATCCAGCAAGAAGCTATCGATGTAGGAGAACAGCTCATCCGATGACATCGGGGTAATGAAGCGTTCGCGGTCCATTCCAAGCTTGTCCAGCAGCAACATGCTGAAGTAATATCTGGAAATTCTGAACGCTTGTCTACAGAAAAACACAAATTTGATTATTAAAGTAACACTCCATCTGCCACTTTGATAACATTAAATCTGCTATAATCAATTTTTTTTATTTTTATAAAAAGCATTAGGGTTGAGGGTTAAAGAGTTGTTAAAGATGTTTCCCTTAGGAGTTGGTGGAGACCTAAATAGAGCTAGAAGTACAGTGATTATTAGACTTGCGTTCATCAGGTTGCCAGAAACACATCACCAAATAAATTCTATTGTATCTGCCTGATGTGTAAACAAGCAGCTGTTTGCACTGTACTGTAATGCACTGTAACATTGTAAAAAAAGAAAAAAGCAGCTATTGCAGGTTTAAAGCAGAATATTCATTAGTGCAGCTTCAGTCTTGCCTTTGTAATGCCCTCTTTTTTACATTTATGGTGATATCAGTTTGACAATAAGCCCTAAAGAGCGTCCCTGTTCAGATGTATAAACTTTCCTCATCTACTTCTACTGTACCATAGTGATGTCTGATTGCCTGCATGTCCTAGAGTGCCTTATATCACACTCAAAGAATGTGCCTCAATATGCGCCCTCACTCAGCTGGGATGTGTGTCAGTGGAGAGACTGAAGAGATTTTCCAGTCTGGAAAAAAGTGAGCAGTACCCCTTACTCAAATACACTATTAGTGGAATAATCTATATCTCTGCCTCTTCTAAGATAAACTAGTCCCTACATGCTTGTGTCTGGTGCAAAATGGTGGACTTTAAAATAATATCTTACTCATTGAGTCTCATGAAAACCAAACTTGGGTGTTTCCTATTGATGTTCTGTCAGTGTAGTCAAAAACCCATTACTGCTACCCTGGAATTATTATGTTGCTATTTTTGACGGGGGTAATCCTTCAAGTGGATTTTTTTCCACACAGGATCCCTATTTATTAGGAGGCTCCTGACATTTAAATAGAATGAAGAGAAACAACTCCTCCTGTTAATGAGAATGGGAGTTATATGAAGCCATTTCAGGATGAAATTTTTCAACTAAATGAATTTTTCCCCCACAGAATAAACCATAACTGCTGAATAACTAAGAGATGAAGTATCTCACTATTACCTTAAACCCTCGATGACTTCAAAGCTAAGCAGACTTTCTTTAATGCGACCCGTCTCACGAGGCGGGGACCCAAGGAGCTCGATCACGGTTACATGTCGCAAGTCTAATCCACAGTCTGATTTCTGGTTGGAACAAGGGTTAAAAAAATTTAAAAAAAAATGTGTTTTGTTTATTTAAACTTAAAAACACCAGCAGGAAAAAAACATGTTCTCACTTGTATCATGATGTTCTGCAGCTGGTAGTCTGGGTCAGATATATTGGGCGCAGACATAATCAGCAGCCTCCTCTTTTCATAGAACTGATCCAGGAGAGCAGAAACTGTCTTTACATCTGATTTAATCTCCATTGCTGCAAACACACAAAATCACAATTGCGTTCTGCATTTATTTCTTCTCATATATAAGTATACTATTATGTTCATGCTGCAAATTCCTAAGCATGATTGCCAATGTCACACAGACTCACGAACACACTCGACAGGGTCTCCTCCCCAGTTGCGGTTGAACTGGCAGACACGACTAGATACCCCCCTCCGTTCATATCCTCCCTCACATTGGTATTCACATGTTGCACCATAGTTATTCCCATCAGAGGAGCATGTGAGGTAGCCGTGCAGAGGTGGAGGTAGAGCTGAACATCTTCTCACTGTGGAAATAAGAAATCCAACGTGTCATCCAAGTTAAAATGCTGTCTTTAAGTTAGTATTTAAGCTCATTTCATATGTCAACTTACCCTCAACACGTACTATAAACTTGCAGGCCGCTCTGTTCCTGGCTTGATCATACACTTTGTATCGGATAATGTTTGCTCCCTCTTTAAAGTCGGTGCCGGGCTCCTGGCCTACTAATATTACACTGCAGAGAGACAAGTACATTTAAAGGCTAAGTGTTTAATACTATTTTAAAGTAAACAGGAAAGGGAAGCAAATTAAAAGAGTGATATACTCAAGTGATTTATCAGCAGTATCGGTAGCAGTAGGGGGGTCCCAGGTCACCATAGCAGTGAGTTTCCCAGGCTCGGCCACCTTGAGTCTGGACGGAGGACACTTGATCTTTGGAGGATCTGTATCTAAAACAAACAATATTGAAGATTTTGCAGGAAGGAAATTCCTCCATACTGTTAGCAGTCATAAAGAGCAGCACATGAAGATCTGAAAGACAGCAGACCACAGCTCTGGGTCCATTTAAAGAACAGATGAGCAGGAAATATGCTTGTCGTTGTATGACTGTAAGCCTGTGACACACGTGGCTTGTGAAAGATGAAGAAAAACGTGACAGCAACACAGATTGCCTGAATTTCGGTCAATGAATCAGAAGGAATGTATCTTTGTGTATTTGGTGTAAACAATAAACATGTTAAAAGGTAATAAACAATAATGCACATAGCACATAAATACAGTATATATATATATATATATATATATATATATATATATATATATATATATATATATATATATATATATATATATATATATATATATATATATATATATATATATATATATATATATATATAACTTCTGCAAAAATAAGACCTTGATATGTACCTTGACAATCTGGTTGTGCTCCGCTCCACGATCCCTTGCGCTCACAGGTGCGTGAGTGTTGCCCCTCGATGCGATAGCCTGGGTTGCAGGTAAAGTCGCACCTGGAGTCCACCATGAAGCCATTAGTACAGGTGTATCGACCGTGAGGAATGAGGGGCAGCACATGGCATCGCATCCCTGAAAGAAAATAACCACATAGGTCATGAATTAATAGTGTTTAAAAAAAAAACCTACATAATTACCTAAAACAGCTGGGCAATGTAGGCTTCTGCAAATGTTATTCAAACACCAGTAACTAGTGCATTTGTTGGGGACTATTTTCAGCAGTGGATTAATAAACATTTTGTGCAATGTTGAGATTTTACAACAGCAGATGGATATGTGGTATTGACCCAAAATAACTGTAAATGTGTTTATTTTAATCAAGGAACATAAAAGCCAGTGCAATGGTATGTTGTGAACAAGGATAAAGTACAATATCAGCCTCATATGGGAATTTAAAGTCCCAATGTCCACATACTGCGACAGTAAGCAGTCCCAGACCAGCGTCTGCTGGCGAGGCACTGAATGGAGCTCTTCCCCAGCAGACGGTATCCTTGATCGCAGCTCATCTCACAGCGGGTGCCCAATGTGCTCCTATGGGTCCCGCCTCGAGGGGAGTGGCAGGTCACCTCTCCATTGGTTAGACCCGGAGAATGACACCAGTGTGGATCTGTGTTTAAAACCAAAATCTGTGTGAAGCACTAATGGTGGAAAGCAGTGTAGTGAAGTGTTGTATACTTGGATACCAGAGGTGTTAAAGGAATATCTTGTAGTAGACAGCAGTACTGTCTGGTGGTATATATTGTCATATCACCCACCCTAGTGAGTGAATGAGTGAGTGGGTGGGTGGGTGAGTTTTTCCATACGCACTTTTGTAGTCTAGTTGAGGGGCATAGTTTTCTTCTACAAAGTCATTGTAGCTGTCATAGCCTGTGGTCCCCAAGCAACCTGAAAAAACAAAGTCAGACATGAGGAAACATCAAACACAGCTTGAACATTTCTTAGGTGGCCGGGATTCTCCCCACACAATCTCTTTTCCATAACTTCTTTTTCAGGTTTTCTTTAACACAGGATCAATAACATTCCAGTCCATGGACACCTGGATTTGCAATCAGTGATGCTAACAGAAACCACTGAGGGTTTTAGACCTGAGGCCGGGGTCAGAAAACAATGAATATATATATATATACTTTTTTTTAAGGAGACAGACATTAGTGCAGAGAAAACAGGCATTTTGAAATTAATAATGTTCACTAGAAATTAGGACTAACAGCATGTTTTCATTACTCAATTGAAGATTTTCCCTCATCTCTTTTTATGTAATAAGCAGAAGGGCATGTGTGTGTGGTACTATGACCTTCATTCTGAAGTTTGAATTGCACAATAAATCATTTTTGCTGTTATCCTCCTCTCTTTAGCAGTTGTGGTTGAGGCACATTATCCATTTTGAAATCCCAAATAGGACTCCATGTTTAGAGCTGAGTGCCAAACTTTCCAGTCTGTCAACCTCCACCCACATCTCAAAGCAGTTCCTGTGCTTCCTTTGCTTCAGCTCAACCAATATGTTTTCTGGCTCTCAACCAACATTTACTTTAACACAGTTTTTATAATAATGCTGCATCACATTCAACTTCCCTTCCTGTGAAACCTGCTTCAGATAGTTCCAGCCGTGTGTGTATTAAACCTATCGTCAGCAAATTTTCTCATAATGAGCCAGATGTTCCACTCAGTAACACTTCCCAGGACTAATATTTCCCAAGTCCCCTCACAGAGAATTAGTCACAGAGGAAATAAACAAGCTAAGCTCATCACTCTGATGGTCTGCACTGCAGGGCTCAAGTACAGACAAAACACAAAATTAATATAATATACATACAGTATTTGTGTATGAGAATCCTGTTTTACTGATTTTTATTCTCCATTATTAATGTTACAACTTCACAGATTTATCTTGTGAGCCTTTTAAGGATTTCCGATCCACAGGTTGAGAACCACTGGGGCACACTACCAAACAGTATTAATATTTAATATCCAAGGATGTATAAGAGAACACTAATATCTGATAACATTTCAGTCACATGGGGCTTTTTAGAAGAACAAGTAGGCTACTTATACTTTTGAAAATACTTATTTCTTTTACTTGTGGAGTAGTATTTTTCCACACTGGTACTTCCAAGGATCTGAATACTTCTACTGAAAGTGTAGAATACCAACACAAAGACACACACAATGCATCACGAACCACTCACAGTACTGACTTTACCGCAGAGACATGCACGTTGTAGACACGTTGTAGTGAGTACAAGAAGCAGGGATGAGTCACAACAGAGGAGTGTGTAGTTTAACAATTGTAAAAGGCTTCATGTGACTCTAATGACAAAGGTGACCAGCATCCTTTCAATCACTCTGCATTAGCATCTGAGCTTGGGTGGATCCCAGGTCACGCTCTTATCTCTGCAGGATTAATGAAGGCTTTAGCATACTTGGCCCAGAGGGGGAACAACTCACTAATTAACTGGCAGTGATTGAAGCCGAGCTGTAATTAAACTGCCTGGTCAGCAAAGAAGAGGGGCTCCTTTAGAGGAAGGCAGCTCAGCTACAAGTTTAATTTAAGTTCAGTTTAACTGGAGTCTGCTGCATCCCTTTAGTTATTCGTTCCTGTAGGAAGGAGTGGGCTCCATTTGCATTAATCCAGTTGCCTCAAACATTCAGCACATCTGCATCTAATACAACTGACATTAGGGTTACTGCTGAGATTACAGTATTTCCTTTCTGGCAGGATTTGGAGTGATAGCAATCATTATATCAGGTTTTTATTTTGTATACCTTTTTTTAAGTAGCCGTCACGTTAACGTCACTTACTTACAATGCAAGATTTTTCGTACTATGGCCACCTCACTTTACTTTACAATACATTTTATATAATGCCACTTTACATTCATTCAGTACGTTTTGCACATTGTCTGTTGTTTGTTTGTTGTTTTGCTTTTTACTGCTGCTATAATAAGGGAATTTCCCCACTGTGGGATGAATAAAGTATTATCTAATCTAGCCTATTGATATATATTATTTACAGTTTAGACTCACCTGGGAAGTATAAAATGAACACAACAACAACAACAAAGCGGCTGAGGAGCATTTTAGAAACACAAGGATGACACTCCTGGGGGCAGCCTAATACAACGGGTTGTTGCGCAGGTTGGTTCAGAACCCAGATTCCAGTTGAAAAAGTACAGAGTTATAATCCAGAGAAAGTTTGCAATTGGTAGGGTATAGAACAAACGACTTAAAAACAACTTTAGGCTACTTAATCATCCCCGCTGAGAACAATAAGCCTTCTTCATACCGAAGTCTCGGCAGTCTTCGAAAAAGACCCTTCTAGTTTATCATTAAAGGCAAACACCACTTGGTGGCGCTATCGGACCTCCAGTGTTGGTGTGTTTCCTCCCACCGCGGCATTAAACCATGGGTGTATTAAACATGATGACTGAGCCATTTTATAAAACCCCGCCCCTCCATAAACTCATAAACCCAGAAAGTGAAGTTTAATATAAGCCACAGATGAAAATACAGATCGTCCATTCAGAAGTTATCATTTATTAACACTTATAGTGTGACTTATTGTGATACATATAATGAGTAGCCTATACATTTGTGATTTCCCCTTATTATGACACTCATATAAGCCTCCAGCCCTCTGACCCCTCACCTGCACTCAGATCTGTGAAGTGGATGTGCGCCAGCTCTTCCAGAGACAGAAGACCAGAAAGGCTCCTGGCCCAGACGGTGTGTCACCATCCTGCCTGAAAATCTGTGCAGACCAGCTGGCCCCCAGCTTCACTCAGATTTTCAACAGATCTCTGGAGCGATCTCAAGTTCCCTCCTGCTTCAAATGTTCCACAATCATCCCAGTCCACAAAAAACCCTCCATCTCTGGACTAAATGACTACAGGCCTGTCGTCCTGACATCTGTAGTCATAAAGTCCTTTGAAAGACTGGTGTTGGCCCACCTGAAGGACATCACAATCCCCTTGCTGGACCCCCTGAAGTTTGCCTACAGGGCTAACAGGTCTGTGGATGATGCAGTCAACTTGGGACTGCATTACATCCTGCAACACCTCGACTCTCCACGGGCACATGCAAAGATCCTGTTGGTGGACTTCAGCTCGGCGTTCAAGACCATCATCCGGGACATCCTCAGCACAAAACTCTCCCAGCTCACTGTGCCAGCCTCCACCTGTCAGTGGATCACAAACTTCCTGACTGACAGGAGTCAGCAGGTGAGGCTGAGGAACATCACATCCAGCACACAGACTATTAGCACCGGAGCCCCCCATGGGTGTGTGCTCTCCCCACTGCTCTTCTCCCTTTACACCAATGATTGCACCTCAGGAGACCCATCTGTTAAACTCCTGAAGTTCGCTGACAACACAACGGTCATCAGCCTCATCATCAATGATGATCCAAAGCAAAATGCCTTGTGTGTGTCCTCATACCTGGCAAATAAAAATTCTGATTCTGGTATAATATCCTGTATTTTTATATAGGCTTAGCACTTTACAACAACAAGTAGGCACAAAGCGTTTCAAATAGGCCTACATAAAAACAGAAAATACAGTGTGCAATTAGGCTACAAAATAGATCTCATAGGTTTTGTGTAGTATATGTCTAGTCCACTTACACAATTTAATGTAGGCCTATGTTGTTTTGAAAGAGTCATCCCATGTAGGCCTTAATTTAGTTCCAATATGCCACACAGACAGCCTAACTATATAATAAGAGATATAAAATCAATCTTAATGCTTATCTTATGGTAAAGATAATTTATTTACCCAGCTGATGTAATGTAGGCTGCATTACAGTTTGTAGCCCATTCAACGGTGTCACATCACCAGAGAAATAATGCATTATCATAAAGTCAAATAGCACGAGACAGGAAATAATGCTAGTGCCATCAAAATAAAAGCATACATTTGATCTGGTTTAAAGACTGTGATAACTGTGACTCTAAAACATTAAGCAAGGGCTGTGTCTGAATTGGTTGAAATGGATTATTTCTAGATTGGTGGGGACAAAATGGAAACCAATTTAACCTTGGAAAGAAAGAAAGTAAAAACGGTATCCCAAAATTTTGTTCAGAGAGTTAAATTGTTAAGATCACATTTAAAGTCAGAATTGTAAGACAGCGAGTCAAACACTAGACTTTATTCAAAATTATAAGCTACTAGTGAGCCAAATTCTTTAGTTATTTATTTCATGATTTGACTTTGGCATTCAGCCCAATGTTACTGTATCTCATGATTTGATTTAGCAAAATGATTAGATTTACTTAACCAAATTTATGTAATTCTAAGTAATTTTTTTAACCTTTTGATTTGAAATTATGAGATGGTAAGGCTTATGTCACACACTTTCGACGTATTGATCATTATTTTGATTTAGGCCTACCACAAGTAACGTTAGCTATTATAATTTGTAATCAAACTTTAAATTGACATAATAGGACAGTTTTAAAGAGAAAATCCCACAAAATATTCCTCCTCAAATTCATCATGTGTGTATTTAAAGTAATAGTAATGTTACTGTTTTCAGTTGGTGTTGATTTTAAAAGCTGTATTTGCCGTTTTATTTTGAAAGCTCCGAACGTTTGTGTTTTATTTTGAAAGCCGAGCTTGACGGTGACATGTTAATAAATATAAAAGTCACTGCTGACTTGACCATGGACTGTTTAAAGCTCTTTTTTCCTTTAGGAAAGTGAATCTGGGTTAGTGACGACACTTCCCCCTCTCCTCGGATTTATCCTTGAAGTTTTTTTTTCCTCCCCTTCTCCCATCCTGCCATTGTGGGGTCAACTTTTCTCTCTCTTTTTTTCCAGTTTAAAGTAAAAACAGTGACTTAAACCATGTCGCCGCCGTCTCGAAGGCTTCAGACGAAGCCAGTGATTACCTGCTTGAAGACTTTCCTCATCTCCTACAGCCTCATATTCTGGGTGAGCTGCATGTCGTGTAATGGGGGACAACGGCAACAAGCTAAGGGAGCAACAATGGGCTAAAAGCGGCGGTGCCAACAATGCTAACTAACAAAATTTCCTCGGGTGACGACATGGTCTCACACACGGAGTTAAATATTAAGAGTAATGTCCTCAAGTTAAAGTGGAGTTATAGTTATGCTGACACAAAGAACCACTTGTTGAAAATGTACCTACCGAGCATTGGAGCAGATGTTACGTCCAGTGAGATTTAGTTAGCAACGTCCCGCTGTCCTGAAACAGCCGTTAGCTATTTACTGTCCCTGATTTAGCTAGAAAAAAACATTTCATCTATCGTACAGTTAACTACAGTGAAACTTAGTTATTAGAAGTTGTTTATTATCAATTGAAGGTTTGATTTAACAATAATTCCTGTTGTTACAGTCCAACTTAATTATAACATGATTACAGAATCAGCTTTATTTGCCAGGTATGAAGATTTTCCTTTGGAGCATCGTTGCTCACAATGTGCTTACACACACAAAACAACCAAAACAAAATATACACTAATATATATATATACATACTCTAAACAGGAACAATATGGAGGCATGAGTGCAATGAAGAGTTCAATAAAAATTATTTAAATGTGGAGCATAGTGTAAAGAATACTGGGATAAATAGTATTATGTTACTATAATTACAATATGAACAGTATGAACTGCGTTAACTTACGTTAAACTGCAACGATTAATCGATTGACAGAATGAATCGTAGTTGATTCGTTTAGTCTTTTGTCAAGTTAAAATGCAGTAAAACTTGTTTACCGTTACATTTCATGTAAAGAGCTAATATTGGGGCTGCAATTAACACATAAAGCCATCTTTTTTTTATTAATCATTTGGTCTATTACATGTCAAACAGTTCAAAACACAAATATATAGTTTTGTTATAAAAGACAAAGAAAAACATAAAATATACACATTTGAGAAGTTGGAACAACAATTTTCTATGTTTTGGAAATTACTTTAAACGATTTTCTGTTGTTCAACTAATTGATTGATCTACTTATTGTTGCAGTTGACAAAACAGACTATGTAATTTTAGGGAAAACTGAAATTGTCTTTAAAAAAACTAAAAAATGTTCTGCTTTTATGTCAGTGTGAGGTAGTTTTGGGAAAGTATTAGTGTACAGCTCACATACAAACTCTCTATGTTACACTAGCAATTATTTGGAGTCCGATCAACAATCCAAAACCCCCAAATAATCAGATTTCTTCATTTTATCGTCACGTAAGACAGAAAAAGATGCAAATCCTCATATTGAGAAGCAAAGAGAAGAGAATGACTTTAGAATAATTGCAAATTAAAATAGATTAATAATTTCTGCCAATGGACTTGTCAGTTTCTATAAACAAGATAGTTAAACAAGACAATAATGGCCAGAATAATTGATAATGAAAATAACTGCGTTTGAAATGTGTGGAGAGAATTATTTTAGTGGCACCTTACAAGAGTAGCACAATTCCATGAAATTATCCTATTCTAGTTGCAGCCATTATTACATGTAAGGAAAACAAGCTTGTCAGGAGAAGAAAGTGAGCAGGTATCGTTGCTCCGCCAGCTAATCTTTGTACTGGGCAAACAGCCATCTCAAGCTGCTGCTGCTGCTAACACAAAGTTCAGGTCAGTGCTTTTATCTGCCAATTTATTGCTCTTGGGTGGTTGAGCTGATGCTTCCCCTCAGGCTAATGACTTGCGTGGCCAGTCGTAAAGGAAAAAGATGTTGAGATGATTAAACCTCAGACTAGTATGGTATCCCATGTTTGTTTTTACTAAAATGTTGACGGGGAAATCCATAATCAGCAGCATCTGAATCATGTAGCTGTTTTATGACGGACACAATGAGAGTTTATCAAATTTTCTATGGTGATTGTGAACAATATTAGGGGTGATTTCTGTTTTTACTTGATACACAATATGTGTCAGAGCTCCAACATCTTCTAATTCATCTGCTTCTCTTTATCTGCGTCCCCTCGTCTGAGAACAGATTTACTAAAGGAAATCAATGAGGGGAAATAGTTTTTTGTGGATTCAGCCTTTCATGGTTCTTCATTAAAAGATCACTGGTAAAACCCCAAACTTAATACTTTAGAGCTGTATTGCAGAGTGTTTTAACCAAAACAAAGAAAATTTAATAATAATAATTTATACTCCCCAGTAATTTTACTCAAGTCCTATACATGCACAAATAAAGAGATGTCAGAGTGAGGGGGCTGCGACTGCTGAACAAGCGCCCTGAGCGGTTGGATGGGGGTTCAGTGCCTTGCTCAAGAGCAACTGGCATCCCTCCAGCTACCAGTCCACACTTTGTTCCGTATGGGGATATAATTGACAATAATAATAATAATAATAATAATAACTGATAAAATGCTACTAAGCTCTAATTGTACCAGTGTGGTTTTGAGCTAGGGCTGTACAATAAATCAAATTTAATCCTGATCACGATTTTGGCTTCCCAAGATCAGATTTGCGTAATCAAGCGGGTTTTTTTTTTTGTAAATGCGTCATTTCATAGAACGTTGAGTTTTTTTGCAAAGCCCATCTACCGCTCCGTATAACACTGTCTGATCACGAGCCAGTCAGTTGTTCCCTGCACCGCGCAGCTTAGTTTCTAGATGTAGACAGTCACAGAGGACAGAGTAACGGGAGGAAAATTCAACAGATAGCAGTCGGTTGTACGTCGGTCTCAAGGTTTACCAGTTTACTAGTAAACGCAACATTTTGTTCCGTCTGTGTTGTTTTTCAGACAACAGCAGTGAGTCAGTGTCTGTTAGCTCACAGGGCTCTAGGGCGCGAGTAATATTTTTCCTCTAGGTCGCATCCGCTGCTTCTCCACAAACAAAGCAATGTTGTTTATATTGATGGGGTTTCATTTTACGTTACATGACCCATTTCTTCTATAAAGCCGTGCCTGTGTTTGGCTCTCTCCTCTTACTCTCCGCGCAGCCCCGCCCCCATTCACTCAAACGGGCTCCCCAGCAACAGAGACACGCTTCTGACATTTGTCCACAGTTTTAATTGTTATTAACACAGCTGTATATTGTTAAGCAGGAGAGGCAAACCTGTATTTGTACCAGTGTTTCTGCTGGTAACTCTGCTATTGCGGCCGCCATGGTGAAAAACACAGAAGAAGTTATTGAATGCAACTAACTTCAGTTTGTAGAGTAATAGCGTGAGATGGAGCGTGCTGGACCCATTCATAATGAGTCTGCCGTCACTCTGTGAGTACGTCCATCGCACTCCCGCTCTCTCCCTAGCTCTTTTAATCAGTTATTGTTGAAAGCAAGTGAAGGAGCTTTCACAGAGATACAGTTAAAAAAAAAAATCCTATTTTTTATTTATCCTATTTATTTCATATTACATTTACATGTGTTGCAGCTGTATGTATGTACAACATACAACTTTAACATAAGAGGAATGTAGAATAATATGGATGTGAAAGCAGTTATAAATAGCCTTTATGTGACTATAAAATTTGTTTTGGTTAAAATCAACAAATAATCATGATCACAATATTGATCAAAAATAATCGTGACTATCATTTTGGCCATAATTGAGCCTTTAATCTCAGGTTTTGGCCCTAAAAACCTGCATATCTTTCTCTTTGGCTCTTTGATGCCAGAGCTGACTCTCCCTGCTGTCGTCTTCAGTTCACAGGCGTGATCCTGCTGGCTGTTGGTGTGTGGGGGAAGGTGAGCCTGGAGGCCTATTTCTCTCTGGCCTCTGAGGAGAGCACCAATGCACCATATGTCCTCATTGGGACCGGAGCCATTATTGTTATTTTCGGCCTGTTCGGTTGCTTTGCTACATGCCGCGGCAGCCCATGGATGCTCAAACTGGTCAGTAAAGGTGGTGCAGTAAAGTTTTTTTAAATATTAACTTCAGATGTCACCTTGTTCACTTGTTTTCTTCTTATTGCTTCCTTCAGTATGCCATGTTTCTGACCCTGGTGTTCCTGGCTGAGCTCGTGGCCGGTGTCTCAGGCTTTATCTTCAGACATGAGGTGTGTTACTTGTTTTTTTTTTTTTTATATCATATATATATATATATATATATATATATATATATATATATATATATATATATATATATATATATATATATATATATATATATATATATATATATATATATATATATATATATATATATACACACACACACACACACACACACGGTGTATAATGTACTTTGTTTTGAATTCACCAGATCAAGGCCAAGTTAGGCGTTGCCTTTAACAGTGCGGTGAAGTCCTACAATAGCACAGACAGCAGCAGCACTGCAGTTGATGCCATCCAGAGGACTGTAAGTGGGAGGTTTTCCATCACACTAATGGTGTTACTCTTATCTGACTCTGTTTGTGTCTCGCTGTACAAACCAAAGAACTGTTGTTTATACAATAACAGAGAGCAGAGAAGTGCTGCTCTCTGTGGGTTTAAACTTTTAAGCATGTTGCTTGTGTCACTGCAGGTGTTTTCCGAATAGGTGATCCAAAACATCTGCAGTGACATCATTCATGGTATCGGGACTGGACAACAACTAACATCCGCCTGTCCCCCCCCCATTAATAAAAACACTTTTTGACTCCCTTTTCTTTCACATAAATACATATTTACTGCATTGTGATTATTTTGTTGCTGGCTTTTTCCCATTTAGTTGCATTGCTGCGGGGTGAACAATTACACTGACTGGAGTGACACAGCTTACTTTGAAAAGAATGGCATCCCTGCTAGTTGCTGTAAAGACAACACCAACTGCTCACCAGAGACCCTGAAAGACCTCGACAAGGCTGGGAAAGAGGTGTACACAACGGTGAGTTCACAGCCTTATGACTTTTTCATACGCAACGCGAATATTCGTTTCGTCGTGGTGTGAAACTGTTACACCACTTCTACACATTTGTGTAATTTAAATTACTTTAAAGGGGTACTTCATACTGTGTGTATTGGTATACAACATACTCTGCTCAGGACACCATTACTCCACTATATATTTATTTACACAGCAAATATTTGTTTGATTACTATATTAATGTTTTGACTATGGAGTACAGCCCCTTTTAAGTTTCTTTTAAAGGTGCCCTTCCACACGTACAGTATTTCATTACTTTGTGGTAAATTCTACCATGGACTCTGTAACATCTTTTGTGGAAAAAAATGCCTTGGTTACCTTGTTTTAAGCCATTCTAGTGTGGTACAGACAGCCTGCAGGAAGACTCAGCTTGATTTGGGCCAGTTCTCATTCAAATTTAACGAGCTAAGTTGCTTGACTCTGATTGGCTAACGGCTATCCATTGAGAGCCTGGCTATCAGCATCCTTTACCCAGCGCAACTGGGCAAGCTCAAGAATAGTAATGAGCTCAGACAACATGACGTCAGACTAACAAGCCTTTGTAGCTGGCCTGATTTCTCTGCCTATTTCGTTTTAGTGGCTAGAGCTGACTGAGGAGGCAGCAGTTCATCTTCACATTCACGACATAACACAAACACATATGGACCTAACATATTACAAAAAATGCGAGTAAAAACGGTTTTGTGTGGCACGGCAGCTTTTAAGGTACAAGCAGGGTAATCAGTTAGCTCAAAAACTGTAAAAGCCTCTTTCTGAATGTATTTTTCTGATGTAGGGCTGCTTCTCACGGGTGACCCATGTGATGGAGTCCAACCTGGGAATCATCGCAGGGATTTCTTTTGGGATTGCATTCTTCCAGGTAAATCACATGTTCTTTCAGATACCGTGTCTGTGTTAGAACAATTGGGACCATGCTGCACATACAGTTTGTTTATTTTCAATATTGTATCTTGTTTTTTAGCTTTGGTTATGGAAACATTTTACTCACAACTTTCATTTCTGAGATCTGGGGATGCAGTGACACAGACAACAAAGGAGTTTAGTTGGGCAACATCTGGACCAATGACTTTCTGTCCACGGTCTACAGATAAAAATTAATCTTTTGGCCATTTACATGAATATGAATTAATGTGAAGTGCCCCTGTTAAATATACTAATAAGTAAATAATATAATGGGAGCAGTCAGACAACTAGACATATGTGAATAGTTTTGGGGGTGCTCTGGTGGCCTAGGGCTTTAAGAAACTGTCAAGTCTGTCAGAGGAACTTTGTTGCATGCCATCCATCCCGGTCTCTGTCTCCCCTCATTTCCATATGACGTACTATCTCATAAAGTTTAAAAAGTATGTACAAAAAAATCACCTTGCACGGTCAATGCTGCCTCACTTTTGAATATGCTGATGGAGAGGGTTCTAGCAGGGTGTAGTCACCCTTTTAAGAGTAGTTACTCTTTTAAAGGTGCCATGGCATGAAAATTTCACTTTATGAGGTTTTTTTTAACATTAATATGAGTTCCCCCAGCCTGCCTATGGTCCCCCAATGGCTAGAAATGCCAATAGATGTAAACCGAGCCCGGGGTATCCTGCTCTGCCTGTTGACAAAATAAAAGCTCAGATGGGCCGAACTGGAATCTTGCCCTTATGATGTCATAAGGGGCAAGGTTACCTCCCCTTTCTCTGCTTTGCCGCCCCGGGAATTTGGCCGGCCCATGAGAGAGACATCACGCCTTGCAAACAAGCGAAGCATGGCAGTTGGTCAAGGCCACACCCCCACCCTCCATCTTGCCACCCTCTCTCCTCCTCAAAAGCTACAGACACAGAAATGGCACATACAAAGGAAAGCTCATTGCGGGACTGGCTCTAGTGGCTGTAATTCTGCACCAAGGCTGAATTTTGGGAAGGCAGCTTTATTTGTAGAGCACATTTCAGCAACAGGGCAATTCAAAGTGCTTTACACAAAATCAGTTAAAAGAAAATAAAACCGATAAAACACAGAAGAAACAGTTAAAAAATAAAAACAGATAAAACACAAGAATAAAAGTTACAGTGCAGTATAAAAGATTAAACAGTAAAGAAATGAACATCATTTAAAGAAAGGCAACATCGAAAAGAAAGGTCTTCAGCATTGATTTAAAAGAACTGAGAGTAGCAGCAGACCTGCAGGTTTCTGGGAGTTTATTCCAGATATGAAGAGCATAGAAACTGAATGCTGCCCCCTGTTTAGTTCTGACTCTAGGAACAGACAGTAGACCTGCCCCAGATGACCTGAGAGGTCTGGGGGGGTCATAGTGTACTAGCAGATCAGAAATGTATTTTGGCCCTAAACCGTTTTAGTGATTTATAAACTAGCAAAAGAACTTTGAAATCAATTCTTTGGGGCACAGGAAGCCAGTGTAAGGACTTCAGAACTGGAGTGATGTGATCCAGTCTCTTGGTCTTAGTGAGGACTGGAGTGATGTGATCCAGTCTCTTGGTCTTAGTGAGGACTCGAGCAGCAGCGTTCTGAATCAGCTGCAGCTGTCTGATTAATTTTTTAGGGAGACCTGTAAAGACCCCGTTACAGTAGTCAAGTCTACTGAAGATGAAAGCATGGACAAGTTTTTCCAAATCCTGTTGACACATAAGTCCTTTAACCCTTGATATATTCTTAAGGTGATAATAGGCTGACTTTGTAATTGTCTTAATGTGGCTGTTAAAATTCAGGTCAGAGTCCATGACTACACCAAGATTTCTGGCTTTGTCTGTTGTTTTTAACATTGTCGTTTGAAGCTGAGCGCAGACTTTTAATCGTTCCTCTTTTGCTCCAAAAACAACCACCTCAGTTTTTCCCTCATTTAATTTCAGAAAGTTCTGGCACATCCAGCCGTTAATTTGTTCAGTACTAATGGTCAGAAACTCCCCAGGGTACCTGTTAATTAAACTAGTGCGTTGTATTTAAAATCTCAGTTTACTGCTCACTATAGAATAAACTGTCTATTATATAGCGAGTAGTGAACACGTTTTTCACAGCCTAGATAACATGACTGTAAAAACTAATGTGGCATCACATATCAACATATTCACTAATCAACCATGACATTGTGAAACTATGTATATCAGGTCAAAGTTAAACAAGATAGGTGCTGTGCAGAATCATTTAATATTTAACAGCTGGTAAGAACTCATCTTTCAACTTTTGTTTTCGCTTTGAATTAATATGTAAAGTTATTTTTAGCGTGTCTGAGATACAATGTGGTTGCTTTATACACGGCTGTATGTACAGAGTGACAGTACCTGCAGTTCTCTGCAGTTAAGTTACAGTGAAATGTTTTTTTTTTTTTTACTGATTCAAAACTTGATTAAGATTAATTTGGTGTTTGGAATTGTCTGTTTTGATAAATGTATATTTTTCTAATGTGTTTTCTCTCAGCTCATTGGGATATTCCTGTCCTGCTGCTTGTCTCGATACATAACCAACAACCAGTACGAGATGGTCTAACAGCGAGCAGGTGAGACTTGATATCGTCAAAGTAATTAAATATTGGGGCGTTAACTGTTCTGAACTGCTGTTCCTGGTGGAAGACTAAATCATGCGCAGATTGTATTAACCACAAATTGTGAATTGTCCCGCCCAAGAAACTGCTTTAGTGATTTAATGATCTAATGTTCAAATGAGAATACAAATTAGCTGATTTATGCCAGTGTCTAACACATGTGTCTGTGTCTGCAGGTCACTGATGGGCAGCTCCTGATGATTGAGTTGAAAGAATCTCCTGTGATTTTATTATTGTGTGCGTGTCATAGTTGATACTATTTCAGAGAGGGAAAAACACTTTTCTTCTTTTTCAGTCTCACCAATGACAAACAAGCAGAAGTAAGATTGTGTAAAGGAAATCCAAAAAGGGATGTTCTCTGCAGTGTAATTTGACCAAACATTTAAGGGACCTGGACATGTTGGAGATCATACTCCTGAGATATAATTAGGGATTTCTATTGAGCGTAGATGTAAACTTTCATTTAAGTTAAATAACTCAATTGTCAAACTTTTCCATTTCTTGTCTTTATATAATGCTGCTGCCTTATTTTGTAATTTTGCTAAAAAGTTAGTCTGTAGCTAAGCAGAAGAAATCTAGACAATAAGCTGACATGTTAAACTTTCCTACAATACTCTGTGTATGTGAAACCAACATGATGGGACGAAGAGGTCGTCACCCTGAAGTCAAGTGTGTATGATTCACTGTCAGCACTTGGAAATGAGCCTTACTGAATACTTAGGCCAGTGTTGTTGAAAGCCCAGTGTTAAATTGTTATTCCTTTGTGAATGCATGTGAAATACCTAAAAAAAAAAAAAAAAATAATAATAATAAAGATGAAATTTAGTATCTTTAACAGTGTGTGTGTGTGTGTTCTGGGTCCTGCATGCAGCTCAGGATGTGTCTGTCCTACAGCTGTTCGCTTCTACGTTCATCTGAAAAGATGTTAAAATATTCTGGCAGAAGGAGATATTTTGCAGACAAATGGGACTTATTTAGTTTAACTGAGTAATGTTTGTCTACAAAATATCCATACAGAATGCAACATGTGAAAGGCATTTAGTTTCTTAATATGCTGGGCCACTTTTAACTTTAGCATAATATTTAAAGATATAACAGATACCAGTAGTTCAGATGCTGTGTGTTGTTAGTATTCATTTTGATTATGAGGTTTAGTACTGTGACAATATAGGAAAACTATAAATGCATTCACTTTTTATTCACTTTCTGTAATGCAGCCTTTAAAATCAAATACTAATCTAAATTGGGATATGTTGACCACAATTCACACACAATCTAGTCTATCACAATATTTATTTATTTACACATGCATCCATAATAGATGGAAATATGGGCCTGGCTGTAACGCTGTCTGTGGTTTTATGACGCACATTTCAGAGGATGAACCCAAAAGTAAGGTAGCAAAAGTTTTTCTGACTTGATATTAGTCTTTGATTTCAAGATTTATGTTAAAGTCAGTTATTGAAATGAATGATAATAACCAACATGGCATGTTGTTGTACTTGTATTCCCCTATTAATTTATTTGTTTAAAGATTGGTTTTTGGGTCCTTTGTTTGCCTTTTTGGTGTCAGTGCGAGAAATAAATCCAACCACCAGGTGGCAGAGCAGTGTAACATAATGAACAGAGGCTTGTTGGGAGTCGTGAGGTAAACGCTAACATTACTAATATCACTTCAGCGGGGAACTTTGCATTAGTTCATGTTTTAACACAACGGGCAAACACACCTGGTAAATTACATACCGACGGGACAACGTGCATCCCTTGCTCCAAACTACCTAGAAAGGATGATAAACCTTACACATAAGGTGGTCTATACATACATATACACACATGCGCACACACATGCGTGCACACAAAAAAAATTGTCCGGCAGCTGTGATCTGACGTCTGATTGGTACGTTTTGGATCAGATGCTTGGGAGGTCCGCCTACATGCTCCGTGCTGACCAATCTGCTCGGTTGAAAAATAAAAAGTGGGCGGACTTTAGTGTTTTTCTTCAACCCTCCTCCCACCCCACGCCCGGCTTCTCCGGTATAAAACCGGAGTTAGCTGCGAATCTGTTAGGGAAATTTTGACTTTCCTTCACGGCCGGTGGTGTGTGGAGCCTGAGAAGACTTGGTTTTTACAAGCAGCACGCCAAGAAAGACTTCCCTCAGGTTACCCCGTGGTCCAGGTCAGTCTATATTCTCCTTAGTCAAGACCTCTGACGCGTATTTAGGACTTCAAAACCAGGAAGTCAAGGTCATATTGATGTGAGTCGGGTGTTATACAGTGCGGCAAAACGAAGGCGGTTTATTCAGGCAGTAAGTTGGTGAAAATGTTTAGGTATTTTTTTCGTGTTTGAATCAGGTTATCCTCTACGGAAGCGATGAGGAAAAGCGCCTGTATCATAATTCCTGATGGCTGCACTCAAGAGTGTGTGTGTGTGCGGTTAATGTTTGCCTTTGTACCCACGTTGATTATGTAAACCTGTTTCAGAAGTGCACCAGGCCTAGATTTGGCTTTTGTGTTTGCAGCATCTGCTCAATCTTTCTTACATCCCTCATTTCCTCTGTTGCAGATCAGCCACCTCTCAAACACCAAGCAGCTCTGCCTTAAGTTAAAAGCACCACCTGCCAGCTGTACACTGTAACCAAGCCAACACAAAGCCTTCAAAATGATGCAGATCAGCAGCGACTCCGCCAGCAACAAGCACTCCCTAATCAACGTCATGCACCGCTTCATAGCTGCCGCCAACAACATGGATGAGACCATCATGGTGCCGAGCCTGCTGCGAGACGTGCCGCTGGAGGAGCAGGCGGCCAGCGTGATGGAGCACAACAACAATCATGAACCTCCGTGTCCCAACAAGCAGAGGGACATGTACGAGCACTACCTGCTCCTCAAGTCTATAAAGAACGACATGGAGTGGGGTCTGCTGAAGAGGGAGATGAGCAGTGGCGCCAGCTTCCTGGAGATGGCGGTGAAGCAGGAGGAGCAGCAGCCGGTCACTGGGGACCTGCTCCTGGACGAGAACTCCGACCTGGAGAATCAGTTTCACTATCACCTCAGGGGACTGTTTGGCGTTCTGTCAAAGCTCACTTTGCAAGCCGACCACCTCACCAACAGGTACAAGAGAGAAATCGGAGGCGGAAACTTCATGAGATAAAAATCCCTCTTCCTCCCCCCTCCCCCCCCTCCAGGACTGCTTGACTTGCACAATATGATGTGTTAAGAACGGGGGGCAGCTCTTAATAGTGAACTGACCAGGGTTACAACTATTGCTTCTTTCACTCCTGAGTAGTCCCTCTCACCACCCCCAACATACCTGAAACCAGTGATGCCGGCACAGTTCCCTCTGCCTGTCTCGGTGCAGATGTTGTTGCTATGTGTGGTGGATGGTTTATTGAATCTTGTTCCCCAGGTCCAGTTGAAGCGCAGCTTTTGTTTATGAGAAACTTGTCCTCCCTTTGGTCTGTTTGTCTTTTTTTTTCTTAAGTTTTGAACATTAATTTGTCACCAGATTGAGACTAAAAGGTTCCTGACTGTAGGAAAAATTGAATGCTGGTTATTCTGCCCCTCCCTTTTTTTTTTTTTTTTTTTAAAGTTTGCTGCTGACCTGAAGGGCTCTTAAATCTTTCCTCTTGGTATTACTGTAACATGGTGTGCCTTGACTTTTTGTACATCCTCATGCCCTGTTCAGTTACTCTCATTGTCTTGACTGCTTAAATGGTTCATAAAGATGTTCATGATATTCTTTTGTTTTGTCCTTGGATATTTCAAATTTTATATTGAAGCAGTAAAACTGTAATAAAAAATTGAACTTTGACGTTTTGTGTCCTTTGTCACTCCAACAAGAAGGATGTCAAGGTGTTGCATTTCCTCTTAGTAGCTCAGTTAGAAACATCTTCTGTGCTTAAAGCTGCACAGGAATGTTTAATGATGCATTTTGACATACCCTAACTTGGAAACTACAGTTACTTCATGTACAGCTGCTTTATATGTTGAAGGTGTGGTACTTTACTGAGAATTTAACAAAGAGGTCATGGCTATAGCAGAATTAACGCCTTTCACACCATTTTGCTGTTTTATGCAAATTGGGAAGTTGTGCTAAGGCAAATACTCGCAAGAATATCCTTCGGCTTGACGCAAATATTTGATTTGTGCCTACAAGGCAGATGCTATCCACAATCAATACACCTTTTAACTGACCTACCTGTATTGCAATTGAGTCTCTTTATGCATATTTCCTTACAGATCAGCTTGAACAGTACATATTGTCAGTGTTGGGATGTAACAAACCCCTTACTTTACAGCCTATTTGCCATGTTAATCTAATTTGATGTTTACAGTCCACTAATCAACTCAAACAGTGGGAGCAACGGCTAAAAGCTGTAAAGTGCATTGACTCTAAAGAAATAATTAGACTTTAGTTGAGACAAACTTTATTAAATGATACCCTGGTGGCAGAACATCTTTAAAACCTCTGCTGGAGTTTGTCAAAATCACACATTTCTACAAATTTTTCCCATTGGATGTAATAGTGGAGCATAAATTCAACATTAAATTGACATAATGTATATGTTCAGACTGTCTGCTCCTTACATGCTGCCAAATCTATCCGTCAGTAAGAAAAACCTTCCCCTTAGCAACAGCTCCACCACAAGCAGCCAATCCGGTCGCAAAAGGTTTTTTTTTTTTCCTCTCAAAGGCACAGTGGTGATTAAGAGATTGCTGTGTGATGAAGGGCATCCAGTAAGCGAGTGGAGGGCATACTGGTCAAACAAACTGGTGCTCCGCTGACCAGCAGCGGAGAGCACGCTGGGGTTTGAGAATTTGCATAAAAAGTGCTGCATGGGCTGTGTTGTGAGGTTGCAGTCCTCTGTTCTCCTTTCACAATGGGCCATACAAATGCTGCAAATCAAAATGGCTGTGCTGGTCAGGGTGCCTCAACCCACTCAGATAAACTGGGTCAACCAAACTGGTGACAGCTGGCCAGACAGTAAATGTGAAAAGGAACAGGGGATTCTACTCTTAAATAGTTCTAACTGATCTTACTGAAATATATTCTTCAATTCTCAAGAAAGTTGCAAGCAACAATACTGGAGGCCAAGCAATCAGCCCATATTAGACACTGCACTAGACTACAAAATATAGCAATGAAATCAACATTTTTGAGTTATTTAATGTTTTATTGAGTCTGAACTTCAAGCAAAACCTTAACATTTTAAGAAATCTGCATATTAGACGAGAAGATTGATCCCACTCCAATTTCTGTTGAATTTGAAGCTATAGCCTGTAGCCAGTTAGCTTAGCATAAATACTAGAAACAAGGGGCAACAGCTAGCCTGGCTCAGTCCAGTGGCGACAAAATTCCCCTACTAGCGCCTCGAAACCTTACCAATTAATATCAATCATCACAATTTCACACATCTTGGTTGTTTAATTTGTACAAAACCAATGTGTAATGAAAACAGTTCAGTTCAGACTTTTTTTTATTCAGAGCAGTTGCTAGACAACCAGCGGAGGCTCCAGGACGTTTCTGCTGGTGTTTGGTGTGAATTTCAAATCCGACCATAATGGCGGCTCGTTCAGAATACAATCTTGTAGTTTACAAAAATAGTTCACCGAAACGTGTTTCTGAAAACATTTTAAGCAGCTGATGACGGCACGGAACACAACGAACCGACTCGAGTCACCAACCTCACCAGACTGTCCGATAATCGGGTTGGCGCCTTTAGGTGCCTTGAATTCACCAGTCACGGTGCTGCAAAGAAGGTGACGTTGGGGGCTTGAAATACCATCGAGCGTTTCTGCTTCCAGCCAAGAAAGAGTCCAGTAGCACACAATTTTTTTCAGTTTCTCTATGGATTACACAAATTAGATAAAATGTGTTAATGAGTAAGCTTTAGAGATTACCTTCAGACAGATCCAGGCTAGCTGTTTCCCCATGGTTTCCCCCTGTTTCCAGTCTTTATGCTAAGCTAAGTCAACCAGCTGCTGGCTATGGCCTTATCTTTAACAGACAGATATGAGAGTGGTATCAATATTCTTATCTTACTTTATTATCTTACTATTCCTTTAACACCATGAACTGTCTTAACCATTGGTAATATCTTTCTGGGTTAAAGAAAAATATGTTTTGAAAGCTAATTATAAATGACAGTAAATCTTATTATCAGATATTTTGCATAGTGAATGAGTGAATTATCCTCAAATATAGGCTTCAAAGTTCTATTTTCCATTGCATCTGAGGTATGCAGCTAAACAAATCTCAAAGGGCTTGAACCGTGACACTGATGTTCTGTAATACAGCTCCAACTGCCAGCATGCAAAAGTCTCCCCAGTTACGTTAATGTCTTGAGAAACCTGAGAGCAAATCGTTGCAACCACTCAGTACATTGCAGATTTGAACTTACTCCAGAGTTGAGAGGACTGAATGATGTGCTGTCTAGAAAACGGCAAAGTCCACATTCTAAAATGATGATTGATATGTTATCTGCTTATGCTTATGGCTTTGTAAAATTCGAACCTTAATATAAAAAGTTGTTCCGATGTCTGATATTTTTATCAGTGCTGGTGTGTCGTAAGGGTTTCTGGGTTCAGTGCAATGTGACTGACAGATCTTGGGACATAGGAGACATTTGGTGTTGAAAGGCCTCTTAAAGCTTTGTGTGGTTGGCAGATCTTTGCCCCAACTCGCCTGCCAGCATGAGGCTTGGCTGGCAACGAAGCGTCTGCAGTCCCTTTCTACAGCAGTGATCTGGTTCACCTCAGCTGCACTGTCTGTTGCTCAACAGCTGTAAAGCTCTTACCTGACAGGGATAAAGACCAGACAGAGCAGAGATGATTACTTTACGAGGCCGGTCAAGCTACCCTGTTACAGGTGACGTCTAAGGGTCAATAATGTGATTCTAAATTAAGCTTTATACCTTTTTAGCAGTGCACTTACAGCACCAATGCCCCACCTGCACCTTGTTGCTTTAATCTGCTCTTTTCCATGGTAACAACACTGCTCCCTGAGCAAACACCTAAGTGCATTCACTGTGTTGTTTGTTTTAATGTCCAGTCACATTTCAGTTAACTTGTGAGTCAACTGTGGAATCAAACAAAAGAGTCAAATATGTGACAGTCATCTTGAAACTGTAAGAGAATTTGGTTACAACAAAGAACACATTTGCTTAATTTAAAGAAGTCTCCAGACCAGCAGGAGTTTAACTCACTAGCAGTGGTGAAAGTAGCATAACTAGACTATAACAGTATTCCATTACGTGCAGACGTCATGTTGATGCATTCAACATTTACCAGAGGTACAAAGATATAAGCTGCAAACTGTAATTAAAGTCAAAGTCAGTCAGTTATATTCTATCATTGGACTGTTATTACTGATGCATTATGTAATGTAAGCAGCAGTTTTAGCTGGTTGCAGTGGAGCTACATTTAACTACTTTACATGTAATAGTTACATGTATAACATATTTGATCAGCTGAGTATATATACAGAGTAGCACAGTATTAGGTGCACAGTAAAATGTAATCTAATACAAAAATCATTAGAAACGCTTCTTAATCTAATGTAATTAGATACAACCTCACTAGTAAACATATCTGTGATAAAATATTGTAAACTCAAGATTTACTAACAAGCTTTTTTCCAGAGCGTTCAACCTTATCGTATAAAATTTGCTCTGGTGGCTATGTGAGAGACCATGAGTTTATTATATTTATTCACACATGTATTTTCAAAGTAAAGATTGAATCTCCACCATAGAACAATATTTCCTTCTAGAAGAAGCATAACACGATAAATACTCAAGCAAAGTACAGGTACTTCAATACATTCAACCAAGTAAAACTTGAAGGGGGCCTCCAGCAGGTGTTTAACTTGGTGTCAAGGTAACTGTTGCTTGTGATTAAAACAGGTTTTTGTTGTTGTGTAATGTGATGTGTGCTGGCCGCATTCAGTGTTTCTAGGCGTTGTCGTGGTGTAAAATTGTCTCATTTGAAAGACGGTGAACCCCACATCGTTATGCACAACACAGACTTACAATACGCTGCCTTGTTCTGCCGCAGAAGTAATGAGAACCAACACGCTCCCTGATGTCAAACATTTCTCTGTGTTCAACATCTAACTAACTGCACAGGAGCAGAAGCAAACATCCGTGAAGAAAAGTTCTTTTTTTTATGTAATTTCTGTGAAGATTACATTCATAACTCAGAGAGTCTCTGCTACAACACAGAGGCACACCCCCCTTCTTGCTTTTTCCTCAACTTTATGATAACACCTGGGCCAGACTGATAGCTTTGCATTCTCTAGTTTTGGGAAAATAATCACTCTTTGGGTTGTTTGGGTTACAAAGGGCTTCCTTGCTGGTGAAAGGTAGTCCTCTGGAATGGAAGGAGAAAATACTGAATTCACTCAGAGCACCATGAGGCCTGTTTTCTTTTCCTTTCACAGAAGAATCTACTCACGGTGTAACCCTGCAGAACTTGCCACTCTGCCATCGCTGGTGAACACTACACCAGGAACTGTATGTGTGGGCTCCGTGCAGAACATTTAAGGAAGGGAGGAATGAGGTTATGTAATAGGCGAGTGGGTGTGGAGTCCAGCTGGAGCAGTTTACAGCCTGATAGTGTCTCTGAGAGCGAACAATTCCCTCAGCCTTGTGTGCTGCTCACACACACTTCATGTGCTGCTAGTATAGGTCAATGCAGCCTTCTGTCATGACATGCACAAATGCACACACACACACACACACACACACACACACACACATATATAGATTCAAGATGGGGTTTTAAGATGCTCTGTATGTTTTTCTTTGTATATATATATATTTTTTTTCCAAAGATGAGATCTCTGTAAGCATTTTGCAGTTGTGGTAGAAGCACTAAGAGCTTTTATTACATAAGAATGAGTAAAACAAATAGCAAGAAACACTTTCTGATCAGCAAAATGTACTTAAAACATCAAAAGTAACTTTTACTTTAAACATTAGACAGAAATGCCCCAATTCAAGCGTTATATTTAATATATAACAATACATCACATTTTAGAAGTTGTTTAAATGTTTTGTATGTACAACCTATGTAACTATAGTTGTCAGATCAATGTAGTGGGTAATAAAAAGTATGGTATTTTGCCTTAAACTGTAGCGCAGTAGAAGTATAAAGTAGAATAAACTGTTAACACTACTTTCCACCACTATATGACTACATCAATGGCACTCTGCTCCTCAGGTCTTCAATCAACTGTAATTACCATTAGGGTCATCCTTTTAGCTGTCCTCGGGTCTCAGTGACATGTTCAGTGGGTACAACACACAGACAAAGACATGAGGTCTCTGCAGGTCAGTGTTTGTGTCCATCTCGGGCAGGTTGCTGCATTTACTTAAAGCCGCAAGACAATGGCATGGCTGTGTGTGTGTGAGTGTGTTCACTAACAAACGCTCTCTGTTGTCAGTGGAGCTATTGGAAACCACTACAATTCACAGAAAACACAGGGATTTCTAACATCAGTGTTTGCAGCCAAAGCTTTGTCTTTCAACCAGAAGGTTTTGAGGTTATCAAGTAGTTTTATCATTGATTTTTTTGTGAAATGTTGGCTGCATATACAGACAATATAATGCTTACACTTCAACTGACTATTCTGCTACTTTTATTCCATTTTACACTTCAGCTAACAGATTACAAAAGTACCAACTAGGCTACCATACAAACTGGCAACTTAACTTTCTACAGCTCATTTTCAGGTTCATAACTGTATTTTGAGGTTGTACCAGAATATATTTACACCATATTTTTGTACTGCACATTGCTGTAGCTCCTCTTTTCACCCTGTGTGTTGAGCTCTCTGTTTTAGCTACAGAGTGAGACATCTCACTTCTGTTACATCTTTGTTGGGAGTCGCACACGCGCAGTAGCTAGGTCAGCTCTACAAGCCAGTCAGAAGCAGCGTATGAGGGCGTGCTACGCTAGCAACTAGGCAAGTACTATAACGTGTGTTGTGACGCACGTTTGTCACGGAAGTAAAGGCTGGACTACAATAGAGCTGTTTGGAGCAGTTTTCTGTTGGAGCTGGTAAGTCCCTTGGGGGCGGACTTTGTGCTTTTCCTTTTGTAAACCTATAATGTTCAAAAAAAGATATATAACACAGTAAAGGAAAGGGGAAAAGCCAAAAAGCAAGATATGAGCACTTTAAATTGAAATTTCTCTTCTGCTTTCAGCAAATAGACATTTCAAACCACACTTCAAACGAGACTGTCCTCTCCCGAAAAACGCCCCCTACCAGTCATCAAGAGGTACAACTTGTATATTTTTATACTGGCGGCTCGCTCTAGTGGCCTTCCAAAATTGATAAAGGGAAATTAATAGGAATTAAGTTGGCAAAGTAAAACAGTGCCAAATTCTATTGCGTTCCATTTACCTCGGGACTTGGAAGCCAGAGCGGGGAATGTCACACTCAAGTTGATCCAGCACCATTAAGTTGGGTTCTCATTGTGGAGTTTGCTCTATATTTAGCTCTAGATTAGCCATTATTAGCATTGCTATTTTTTTGTGCATACAAACAGCATAGCATGCCCGAAGATAGAAGATGGACACTACTTTGTGTAACACAAATAAGATATAAGTGTTATTAAATTGTATATTACTATAGGTTTCACAACTGTTGATGCACATTGCAGCCATGTGGGATTTTGAGGTTGGCTTGCTCGGTGAACTTTTGTTCAACTTCCCAACTTGGAAATCCGACGTCAGGGGGTTTCCGACTTTGAACTTGGAAATTCCAACTTCCAAGTACAAATGGATTAGTGTTGAGAATCATATTTTGCAGGGGGCACTAATTTTTGAAAACGCTCCTGTGGGTCGTATTACGCTGGGTATCCATAGGCAGCGTTTTTCAACTGCAACTCCGCTGTCTTGGTCACAAGCCGCGGAGTCCAAGCAGAATTATATCACCACAACATAATGCCGAATTATATCACCACAACATAATGCCGACGGTGTACATGTTTTGCAGACAATTAGTTGTTGGTGTTGCTATACATTTTCTATCCGTTTCTTTCTGGCCAAACAAACTATTTGGTAAGTTTTCTACTCCAGTCATACACTTTGCTGCCTAAAAAGTTGTGTTCAGTTTAGTTTGATTTTCCCATTGACTTGTAAACAAGCCAACTTCTTTTTGGAGCCAGTGCAGTCGCCACCTGCTGGAAATGAGAAGGAATGCAGGTTTAAGGCACTTCCTCATTTGTTGCACTTTTCAGACCCAGAATCTCCGTCCATTTTTTTTTTTTTACAGTCTAGAGTTTTAACTGACAATCCAACTCCTGTGAGAGTTAAAACTGCAACTCCCATATAATATTTATCATGCAACTGACAATCAAACGTTTTTCATGTCAGCTAATATTACAGTTGCTTTCATCTTGTACACTTGGCAACTGACCGTTTTCTTTCAGCCCCGACACTTCAACTGACTTTCCTCAGCTTTAGTGCAATTGCAATTTATTTCACATGCAAATAATTACATTTGCGTAGCTAAATCTTGCACCTGCAGTTTTCAGTGTAGGCCTCCTCCTGTTTATTTAACCTTCATGTGGCTGTGAATACAAAGTGCAAATAATTTAAATCAGATTTAATTGCTGTGTCTGGGCAATGGGTTTCTTAGACATGTGCAGGCTGGCTGAGATGTTGGAAAAATACCAAAACTAACTCAGATGTCTGGACAAGGTCAACCTGCTTGCAACATAGGGAGGGCAGATGCATGACAAGTGTTATTTCCCTCGCCGGGGTTATATTTAGAGCTGAGGGGTTGAAACCATCGAGCCAATCCAAAGGACGGTCACTAGACATCTTGGAATTAATATGGACAAAGAACATTTAACATCCTTTCTAAAGTGTTATTTCAAAGCAGTGCTGCAGCTTGTATGATCTATCAATGTCTTTTAATGCCACAGACATTCAACAGACTCCTGCAGACGTTCCTGGGTATGGAGAGAGAAAACACATTCATCTAAACCCTGCTGATCATAACAAAAGAGCTCTGTGTAGTCTCACGGGATGAAAGCTAGTTTGATCTGTCTCAGGCACTAAAACATTTCCCAAACGTCCAAAGGACAATTCAGACAGATTACAACGTGTATTCTTGCATGTTTAAGATTCTGGTCAGCAAAGTGTTTTCAATGGGGACTGAGAGAAAAGGGAAGTATCTAGGCTGAGTTTTAGATGCAAGCTAAGTTAGCAGGACTTCCCTCTTGTCTGTTTTTCAAAGAGGAACGTTACATAACCAGATCCCACTGATGTCCTCAATGAACCCGAAGTGTTAAGAGGAATACTTTTTGACAACAAATAATGTATTGCAATGTGTTGCTTGGACTGGATTAAAAAGTTTAGTTTTATTGAAATATTTGGTAATAATAGAAATATTGTATGGTTTATTTGTACATATTAGAAGTTTATGTTAAATAAAATATAAAGACCAGCCATCCCCCTCGCTTGCACGCACACTTAATTTGATGTATTTATATAATGTATAATAATGTGCTGTTGTACAAAATGTTTCTATCGTTTATAAGCCCTTTGTGTCTCTATGTAAGGCTGGCTCCCTTCCTCTTTCCATGTCAGTCTGTCAGTAGGTCTTTTACAGACATGCCCTCGTTTTCATCCAATCAGATGCAATTGCCCCACAACAGGTAGCCAATGAGCAGTGAGGTATGGCAGGGGCTTGGCGAAGAGGGCTGCCTGAGAGCTTAACTCTCTTTGTATGATGTAATGAGGATTGATTTACAGGAGAGTGAAGACTTTTCAATACTCCCAGAACTGACAGAAACATGATCACTGTGCTTGGAATAGCAAACTTGATAATGGATAAAGTTTTTTGCAAATTTGCAGCAGCCCCATGCAATCACAGCTGGGAGATAAAGCCCTGTTGCAGCAGTGACTGAACTCTTGTAACCTCATGGGGACTGCACAGGTTACACTGTGGGTAGGACCATCTGTACCATGGGGCCCTGCGAGGGGATACAACTGGTATGTCACATCCCAGTACAATGAAACATCTCTACGTTTCACTGAGGCCAATATGCTCCAGGGTAAATTTTGAATTACAGTAGCCTATATTATAGTGGCTAAGATACTGGTGGCATCATTAGGAGAAATATGCTTCTTCTGAGCTTATTTTTGATTTACATTTGTTAATTGTATCCAGGTTTTAAGATGGAACAGCAATATTTTATTCATAGTTTCAAAATGGAAGGTAAATACCAAACGGATTAAAAAAAAAAAAAAGTGATCTTTCTCCTTTAAGTCATTCTTAAGCATATATTCTGTTTTTCTTTGTGCCATTCTAGTAAATAAATAATACCATTACTTAAACAGATGTTTTCTTGTAATGGGGTTAAATGGTATTTTGTGAGTGTTAAGTAACTGAGGGTAGACTCTTTCCAACATGAACAGCTGTCCTGCTGGCGAGACAGAAGTCCAAACATATCTTACATGATGCCACCTCCTGGTATGTGGTGCTGTTTCTTCACTTCACCAGGTTCCATTATGTCTCGAATAGCAACAATTACAAGCTGCAGTTAAACGAGTTTGTAGAAACTAAAAAGGTGTCTTTGTATTTTTGGATGCTCTTTTGATCCTCAAAACCAGCTTGTAACACACACTTTGGCTGACTTTTAAGGATCAGTGTGTTGGATTTAATGGCATGTAGCGGTGATGTTGCAGATTGTAACCAACTAAGTACCCCTTCCTTCTCCCTTTCCAAGCATGTAGAATAACATACGGTGGCCTTCAAGTAACGATAAAATATGAAAGGCCTTTTCTGGAGCCAGTGTTTGTTTGTTTGGCCAGTCTAGGCTACTGTAGAAACATGACGGTGCAATACGGCAGACTGAGGAAGAGGACCCGCTGCCTACGTAGATATGAAGGGATCACTCTAAGCTAACAAAAATTCTTAGTACCAGGTGATTATACACTATTGAAACTATAATTGTAAATATTATATCCCCTTTTTGATCTCCCTAAATCCTACACACTCTGCCTTTAAAATGCGCTCATGTCAAGTCAGTTTTATCATAGCCCAATATCAGAAATCATCCAGGAGGCTTTACAATCTGTACAGCATACAGCCTTGTCTTTTTTGTCCCTCACTTTGGATACAGACAAACAAACCCCTTTAATGGGGGTAAAATGCAAGGAACCTCAGGAAGAGACAGATGTTGTGTGTACAGAATAGACCAACATAATAATATTACAATACACACAATGAAATAGGATTTCTGCATCAGCCATGGATAAAAAAACAAAAACTTGATTTTCGCTGTGATCAAAAGACAGGGTTGAATCGCATGTATCACCAAGATTCTTAACCGTCAAAATTTGGGATACATCAGCTGTCTAGAGTTACTGTTACTTAAACAAACTGATGTCTATGTTGAGCAGGGCCAATGACCAGCATCTCAGTTTTATCTGTGTTTAAGAACAAAAAATTACTTGACATCCAGTTTTTCACAGCAGACAAGCAGGCCTGTAATTTAGTCATTTGAGACTGATTATCCACCTTAATAAGCACGCAGAGCTGATTATTAGTGTAGCAGTGGAAATTGATTCCATGACTGCACATAATAAGAGAGAAGAGAGAGCGAGACGGGAACAGAACCCTGAGGTACTCCATATTTTACATGAGAAAATACTGATGGTGTATTATTAAAGGAAACGCAAAGTGTTCTTTCAGATTGTAGGTAGTAGGTAAGCTTGTAACCATAAATGAGTTCTGAAGGGCTTGATGAGTTATCTATAAAACAATAATATGGCCTAAGGTGAAATATTATAGTGCCAGTAAAGTTACTAATACCTAATGTGTTTGATCTCACTGAGATCAGTTAGCAAAACAAGCTGCTCCTTTCAGTTTTAATATTAACTGGATCACAGTCTGTGGTTCCCTTTAGTGGATAAAGTCAAGTCAGACACTCTATGTCTGAGTTATCAGAAAGCATCAAGTCATTTAAACATTTCCAGTCCTGAGACAATTTATTCTTGACCTTCGACAAAACAATCTCAACTAAAACATCCACAAACTGTTCTCCCTTGTTCTAGAGATTTGTCTTTATCAGTAGATTGAGTTTGCACAGTGTACTCTGTATTCTGAGCTGCTCTAGCACAACTCATCCACGTTAGCTTAAAGTCAGTCTATAAATACTAAATCCTACTGGAGCAGCCGCACAAATAGAAAAAGGTTATAAAGCCAGCTAACTGACGCAGCAATGTCAGTTACACAGCAATATTTATGTAAGACTTTAGCCACCACACGCCTCTGGTAGTCGCAGACCAAGTAAGGCTGTAGCAGCAAAACCACTTTGTGTGTTGACATAAGAGTTGTTTGTTTATGAATTAAACTTTAGTCAAAAGAGATTCATTCATCTGCAATTTGTATTTGGCGGTATGGCTCTGTTCTGGGCCCTCCCCGCTCTTCCACATGCATATGTGCAAAGCATGAGGCAGGGAGAGCACACCTCCCTGCCCTTCCATGTGCATGTATGGAAATCTTTAAGTGGGGAGAGCAGCAGTGCAGGATCCCCATAGAGTACAGAACAGAGCCGCATCAGTGACTGAGATACATCATTGATTAAGTCAAACATCAATTTAAAAGGAGGAGTTGGGTTGGAGGTGGGTTGCAAGTGCTAGCAGACATGCAGCAAGGAAGGCTGGGAAAAGCAGTTTAAATAGAGCGAGCTATTTGGAAATCCAATCAAAAGAGGGAATGAGCTGATCCATCAGCTGGTGTGCTGGCTTAGGAACTGTCAGCTATGAACTGAGATAATAGCCAAGCTTGACTCCGTGACCTGCCAGAACTTATGCTATGCTTCATATTTGTTCACATTCCAATCCTGTTTTTATCTGCGTGAAAGGCTAATTATTACGCCAACCAAAAAAACTAAGCAAACTCTGCTAGACAAAAGAGAAGATATGACAAAAAGTAGAAACTGCCCACTGTTCTCTGCTCCGTCAGAAGTTTTTAAATGTAATGTGATGTTTGGGTCTGAAAAATAATTGATTGCTCAAAATGTTACAGTAAATAAAAAATAAAAAAAACATTGCGGGAGCAGAGAACAGTGTGCTAATTCTATATTTTCAGCCTTTTTCTCAAGGCTAATTATTAAACATTGCAGTTGTTTTAACTAAATTTGATATATTCGACAGCTTGACAGCACTAACATGTGGAGAGAAGCTTAATTAGGTTTGAAAAAGGGTTACAAGGTTTAAAACTGTAAAGGTTACAATCATGTCATGGTTCTTTGTATGATTTCTCTTTATTCAGTAAAATGTCTAAGGCAGAAGGGATTATTTGAAATACACCTGAGGGAGAGTTCTGCCCTGAAATTCAGTTCACCTATCATTATAATAATCCAACTGACAAAACAAAGAGATAACTATGACTTACAATCATGCTTTATTCTTGTAGATTTTTTATAAAAGAATCAAATAAAAGACTCTTCACACACACTCTCAGTCGTGCTGTATCCCTCTTTAACTAAACTATACTTTTCTTTACACCTTAAGTCTCTTCATCTTAAATATCTTTTATTAGTTTGTGACTTCAAACCAAAACATCATTGATTGTCAACACAAAATCTGTCTTAGCACCAGTACAATACAACTGTACTTTCGCTTCTTTTTTTTTTTTTTGAAATACTGTTCTTGATGGGAGGAAAATCTCAGAATAAAGGGATCCTAATAAGTACATTTCATAATGAAGCACCAACCATACAAAGCAATTTTTTCTCATAGATAGGCTTGTCAGATACACAAGAGATCAAATATATTAATGACTATTAAATTAAGCACAACAAACAGTGTAAATAAAACACTGCAACACAAAGCACTCTGGGATCTGGGAACAACATATCGGACGTGGCTGCAGTTAAGAGGGCGTTTCGGCTCCTCAGACACAGGAGCCGCCTCTGGACTCCAGACATGGTACCACTTTTCCTCTGAGAGACATCCAAAGGATTGTGTATCAGTTCAGGAGGAGAGCAACCTGGGGAGTGGAGAACACTACTATCTGTCCAGCTCTGTAAACAAACTCAATCTCAAGGTCCAAAAAGACATTTCATACTGCGTGCAGGGACGTAGACAGCTCCGTGCTGCCCACGCTTACTTTCTGAAATGTTGAAGAAAAATAAACATTGTAAGCCAGAGGAGGATAAAGTGAAACAGTGGAGAAAAATGGAAATGAGGCTCTCATTATATTTGATGATTATGTGCCGTGGTCTCTTCTCTGCAGGTCTCCAGGTCTCCCAGGTTGACAGAGGAACCATCTGGGCCAGTGGCCTCCCTGACTTAAGTGTCTTAGCTTTACGCAACAGTTCACCAAGATAAAAGTCTTGGATTATCTCCCGAAAAAAATATCGCTTTCCCTTGGGAACAAACTCAAACATAAAGTCCTAAACAACATAATTCTTTAGCCACAAGAATACATTTATATAAACAAATGTTTGAACCCTGATGGCAAGATATACATATACACTACCATGTACATACATAATCAATACAAAAAGGTTTGCTCAAGAGTTCTCATGTATTCAAATATACCTATTGATAGGAACCTGAAAGCTGAACCGACCACTCCCATGTGCAGGTCCTTGTGATCACTTAATCCCCTTCTGTCTGAGGTCAAAGGTTTTAGGTGGAGTGTCATTTCTGTCGCTGGAGTTAAAACCCATGACCCTCGTTTCATTGGACGGAGAGATTTCCTTTGAGCTGCTGCTTGCAGGGAAGGACTTGGGTTGACAACAGTTTGTACGGTGGAGGACTGTGGTGAAAGAGAGGCTATCGGCTGCGAGGCTTCCCTGTGTTTGTCAGTGTCTCTTCCTCCTCATCCTCATCCTCTTGCAGGATGTGAATGGAGGAGCCAAGTAGTCTCTGTAGCTCTGGGACACATCGCACCAGATCCACAAGTCCCTCTTCCTTCTCTTCCTCCTCTTTATTTTTGCCTTTGTAAGGTGAAGCCAAAGCAGAGCTCACCTGGCTGATCGACACCTGCCTCCAGAGCTCAGCACGGGACAGACTCACCACCTCCAAATGTGGGTAACGCGCCCGGAAGATCCGCGCCGACATCTTCAGACGCTTCAGGACGTCTGTCAGAAGAAACCAGTTGCAAAAGCTGCAAGAGATAAATATGTCTGATATTAGCCAACGGTTAGAGTAAGAAAAGAAAAAAATTAAAACCTCTTGCCATTTTAGGTTTATATTTGAGGTATCCTCAAAATAAAAAATAAATTTAAAAACTGTAGCAACTACATCAAGTTGAGTGAGAACAATGTCTGCCATTTTGTTTTCACACAAAGTTATAGTTGTGAGGTAAAACACTTTGAATCAACTCTTCTTGCTGATGAAACCAGGCTTTGAAATCAGTTTGAGAGTGAACTGCAGGCAGATCATATCAGCTGTTGCCATGGTTGTCTCAGCTTTGATTTGGAGACTACAAACAAAAATCCTTCTACACAAGCTAGGGGAATTGTGGATGAAGCAAACAGTGGGCAGAATCATCTTTTTGACCTTTTTTTTCTCCTGTTTGAGTGTATGGGTTGTTACCAGGCAGCGAGGGTCTAACAAAGACACAACATTAGGAATTGTCCAGCATTTTTTGGCGCTTTACCCACACTAGCAACGTCGTGACACAAACACCATGACACAAACACCATGGCACAAACGCAATTGCATAGACTAACTAATGATTGAATGTTCATCGTCCCATACTTGTTCTCTTTTTGTACTTGTACTTTTACAATGTACACGAGTGTGTGTACAAACAAAATGCGACAGTGAAGGCGTTGGTAGATCATTAGGGGACATGTTGCAAATATCAACACAATATTTCTATTTGTAGGTCTGTGAAATACTGGAGGCAGAGAAAACACGCCTTGAGTCACAGCCATCGCTACCTGCTGTCAGCAGAGTTTATTTGATATTTATTTCCATAAATATTAGGAGCACAGTGAAAGTGCATTCAAACTGAGATGACTCATGCTAAATGTAGTAGCGCTTTGCGGGCGGAACAGAATCAATGAATATAATCTAAAGGAATGACTTATATTTAACTCACCCCTGGGTTAATGACACTTGAACATGATAGCAGGGTAAGAGAGGCTCGGACGAGAACTCAAACAGAAGGCAATCTTTGTCCGAGTCCGGGTCAGTCTTTCCTGTTGTATCCTCTAGCTCCTGGTTCTGCTCAGACAGGAGAAAGTCCCAGCATGGCTCCTGGTCAGTCTCTGTGAAGAAAAGTCCACTGAGGTGAGATGAAGAGGAGCACACACACAGGATGTTTTTGCTGCTTTGATCCACGGGGTTTGGGCCCCCTCTAGTGGACAGTCTTTTCACAACACGTCTATGACTGACTGCTGGTGACTGCTGTGATTAGTTAAATCAGTTATTTTTTCATTGAAGTGTAAGCAGAGTGTAATTCATTTACTAATTACTTTTACTAATCTTGCTTCAAGTTTGCGAGGCTTTTTCTCAATCTGTACAATAGTTAATGGCACAATGGCTCCTAAAGCCAATTATCCTCCATATCTCCCATCACTGAGAAGTCATCACCCAAAATAACATAAAGGAGAGAGATTAAATTATTAAGAAACCATACATATCTAACAGAAATGTATACCACATTAACAAACATTAAGTTATATAATAATAAAGACAATGGGGGAGGAAACAATTGGGCTGGACATACAGACCATACTTTGGATGATTTCAAATGTGTTAAATCACATCATGCTCCTTGGAGAAATGTACAATTTCAACACAAAAATTGAGAATAATTTAAGTTGAATGATTTAAACCTGTCGTAGAACATCGCTCTACAGTACATTATTTGCACAATTTTTATTTGGGGGGCCAAATAAAAGGTTTTTATAGTTACCAACACATTTTTGTCTCTACAGTTTATGCAGAAAGCTGCAGTACACTTTCTCTTTATTCTTCTTAGTTCTTCCATGCAACTCTAATCCTGTTTATCCTCCACTGAATAACTGGCTCCCTGTGGCTGTTTACAACACCAGAGTGATGCTGGTACACAAGGCTAACACCCCTCCGCGTCCCAGTGGCCGAGCCTGTGCCCGGCCTACAAACTAGAATCGTTCCTCCTACCTCCTGACCGGCGAAGGAACAGGAATATTTGACTGATGGATTGGTGGACAGAAAAACAGATCCAGACACCATTTTAAGGTTTCTTACCAAACAGGGAGCTACTGTAGAAATCCCAGGGAAAACTGAGATCCTGTTCTTTGCGGCCTTCCAGGTCTGTGAAATATTCTAGAAAAAAAAAAAAAACTGTTACATTTTGACTGGTTTATTTGTCATCACTGCTTGAGCTGCATTATGTGTAAATCTATGAAAATATGAAGACAGGGCTTCACATCTGCATCAGAGCTGTATGAGTGTGTGGCTGCATTAGCTACTGAGCCTTCATCTCTATATACCTGAGACACATGACGTGCACAAAAAAAGAAAAAAAAAGCTAAAGACATGTGACAACCAAAAGTTATTCAAGTCAGAGGTTTCCCAGGAAGCCAGATGTGTAATAAATCACTTTGTCGGTTTCAATTATGGAAGAAAATTGAGCATAAGGAAGCAAATTTAAAATGTTTCTTTAATCAACCATTGGCCTTCTTAATGGTCTATAAGTGAAAAATCATTGGAAGCTTTTACCACACAAAATGCATGTTTTTCGTCAATGAAAGCCTGATTTCAACTGACATGGCACTGACATGACATGTTTTTGCTGATCTTTTACTGACTGTCATTATTTAAGTCATCTGCTCTCTTAACTGTAACCTTTTACTGATAAAACTTCAGCAGATCATTTTTTAAAAAGGTTTAAGGGCACATGTAAATACAGGCAGGTGACCATCGCCTGACGAGGCAATATCCATGCTGAATGTGGACAGGATGTGACGCGCACAGAAATCAGTTTTCTGGTTTTTAGTCTGTTTGAGTTGTTGTGGTTGTTCTATTTTGTTTTGGGAAAATGTATACTGAAGAGCAGAGAACAATGGCAGAATATCTCTTGTGGGGCAGTTTGATTTTATTTTTTTATGGCCAATATCATACAATACCAGCAGGTTACAGCAACAATTAATGTCTCCTCCATTTTGGCTCACTAAGAAAACTATAGCCAATGACAGCCAAGTGGGGTCAATCACACAAGTAGCTTTATTGTAGTCCTTGTGAGGATTATTGTGTTTGTTGACAATAGGGAAAAATGGATTTAGTCTGAGCTAAATCAGCATTCTTTATCCATTTATCCAAAACTAGTTCTGCTGATGGAGAGAGAGGCTGATAAAAAGGGTGAACTACCTGTGAGGAAGGTCTTCATGTTGGGACTATGTGCCAGTTTGACTGGAGTGTGTCCAGAGTAAGTGGCCAGTGTCGGGTCTGCACCGTGGTTCAGGAGCAACCAGACTATAGGAAGGTTATCACTCGCTACTGCATCATGAAGAGGCCTAAAGAAAGAACAAAGAAAACACAAATGCAGATCAGGGATTGTACACTTTTAGAACACACCTTAATCTGTCAGCAAAAATATTGTATATGAGTATCAGATGTGTTGGACAGTAAAACAAATATTTCCTGTGATTAATTACAACTTGTGGAACTGCTATTTAGAGACAAACTCCTTGGACTGGAAAAGCAAATATGCTTTGACATGTGACAGGAAGTATTACAACCTGTCAGTGAGTATGTCACCATGTTCATTACTGCTCCCACCTGTAGAGGGTGTATATATTCAGGAGTATTACTGACATTTTTAACCACAAAATATGCATTACTCCATAAAAAAAAGCAACCTATGTAACAAATGTAATATCCACTATATGAATATGACTCAAACCCAACCACTCGACATTTTAGCAAGCGAAGACTGAGATGTGACAGATGGCTCTAAAGTGTGGACCATCATGCTCTAATTTACATTAGTAAATGCTCTAATTTACATTAGTAAATGCTCTAATTAACATTATAATACTTACTTGTACTACTTATATTAGATATTGTAATGTCCATAAATTCACCTAATTAAAACCACAACAGTTATCATGCAGCATGTAGCCTCACCGTGTCCCATCCTGGGCGCTACAGTTGACATCAGCGCTGTGTTTCAGCAGCATCTGGACAATCTGAGTCCAGCCTCGAGAGGACGCCTCATGGAGAGCTGTATAACCGGCATTATCACGCCGATTCACCTCCCTGACGTCCTTTTCAAGACAGTACTGAACGACATCCTGCAGAGCAGAAGTAGCACAGAAACTGTGTCGCATTATGATTTAAAGAGGTACATTGTTAACTAGAGTTCAGTTAATGTTAGCAATATTACAAGTGAACACGTGAATTTTACCAGATAGCCCAAGCGTGCAGCACGTTGCAGCAAAGTCTCCCCGGCATTTTTATTGACAATCAGCCGCCGAACCTCCGGAGGAACAGCCCTTTTGGGTGGAGAGTCTGAGCCGTTGCATCTACCCGATGAGCCTTTCTTATTGGATGGAGATGAGGGCAAACTTTTTGGAGTGAGTGGGGGGCTTTCTGGTCTTTTTACATCAGCACCATCATCATCCAGGGCAAGTGAGGCAGCACGCTTGCCCAAACTGCTGCGTTTGGTCTTAATCTAAAATATGAATTTATTGATTAGAGCAGTGTGTGAAATGGAATCTCTTGTAATGCATTGCCAAGTTAAGGCAATGGGTTCCAGTGCAGTATAAAACCAGCTGCCACCAAAAATGTGACAAACATAGTATTTCTCTAGCCACAGGGGGGCACTGTAAGCCAATATATTAATGCCACAGTGCATTTTATTCCAATAAACCCTGTGTGGTTTGAAAGGTACTTTAATCCAACAAGCAGCCTCAGCAAGCGTCTTACCTTTTGCTCCTCGTTGTCACTCAAGTGCTTGCTTTTGAACTTCCTCTTCCCTGAAGGCTTGTCATTGAACTCTGGAGACACCTCGCTCTCCAGGTAGCGGACCGACCCCGAGCGAGTGAACGAGGTTCTCCGTGGAGGAGGCTCAGGACTGCAGGCGGTGGGACTTGGACACTGATGCGCATGTGGATCTGTAATGATGAATGCAAGTGGAGGTTATGCAGAGTGGTACCACACAGATGAACACAGCAATGAAACTTGCAAACAATCTTAATGTTTTAACATCACTCATCTCATCTTTGATGTATCAATGCAGTTACAGAGCAGCTTCATGCTCTTGCTCCTCTGAACATAGACCATGGCATATTTTAGGTGCGGTTTTGTACCAACATCAGACAACATGATACTTCCTTAACCAATGGCCCTTGGTTTAGCCAAGTCTATGAGCTACTCTGCTTTTTGCAATCTTGTGCTCAGGTTTGACAAATTTCTGTTTATTCTCCACATATGTACCTTATGATACGTGTCTTATACACAAACAGGTGCCTAAAGTGGACATGAACACAAGAATATAAACTGCAAATTACACACACACACACACACACACACACACACACACAAAATTGAACACACCTCATTCAATGAGTTTCCTTTATTTTCATGACTATTTACATTGTAGATTATCACTGAAGGCATCAAAACTATGAATGAACACATATGGAATTATGTACAGTACTTAACAAAAAAGTGTGAAATAACTGAAAACATGTTTTATATTCTAGTTTCTTCAAAGTAGCCACCCTTTGCTCTGATTATTGCTTTGCATACTCTTGGCATTTTCTTGATGAGCTTCAAGAGGTAGTCACCTAAAATGGATTCCCAACAGTTTTGAAGGAGTTCCCAGAGATGCTTAACACTTGTTGGCCCTTTTGCCTTCACTCTGCGGTCCAGCTCACCCCAAACCATCTCGATTGGGTTCAGGTCCGGTGACTGTGAAGGTGCAGCACTCAATCACTCTCCTTCTTGGTCAGATAGCCCTTACACAACCTGGAGGTGTGTTTGGGGTCATTGTCCTGTTGAAAAATAAATGATGGTCCAACTAAAACGCAAATTGGATGGGATGGCATGCCGCTGCAGGATGCTGTGGTAGCCATGCTGGTTCAGTATGCCTTCAAACTTTAAATAAATCCCCAACATTGTCACCAGCAAAGCACCCCCACACCATCACACCTCCATGCTTCACGGTGGGAACCAGGCATGTAGAATCCATCCGGTCATCTTTTCTCCGTCACGCAAGGACACGGCGGTTGGAACCAAAGATCTCGGTTGTTCTAGAGATGCGTTTGCTGCTAGAACTCTGTGGTATTCATCAGGTCTCTAATCTGAGCTGCTGTTAACTTGTGATTTCTGAGGCTGGTGACTCAGATGAACTTATCCTCAGCAGCAGAGGTGACTCTTGGTCTTCCTTTCCTGGGGCGGTCCTTATGTGAGCGAGTTTCGTTGTAGCGCTTGATGTTTTTTGTGACTGCATTTAGGGACCCATTCAAAGTTTTCGCAATTTTATGACTGACTGACTGTCATTTCTTAAAGTAATGATGGCCACTTGTTTCGCTTTACTTAGCTGATTGGTTCTTGCCATAATATGAATTCTAACAACTGTCCAATAGGGCTGCCGGCTGTGTATCAACCTGACTTCTGCACAAACATTAAGACAAGAAATTCCACCAATTAACCCTGACAAGACACACCTGTGAAGTGAAAACCATTTCAGGTGACTCCCTCATGAAGCGCATTGAGAAAACACCAAGGGTTTGCAGCACAAAAAAAGCAAAGGGTTGCTACTTTGAAGAAACTAAAATTTCACTTATTTCACACTTTAAGTAAATAATTCCACGTGTTCATTCATAATTGTGATGCCATCAGTGATAATTTACAATGTAAATAGTCATGAAAATAAAGGAAACACATTGAATGAAGATGTGTTCAAACTTTTGGCTCACACACACACACAAATGTATTTGTCCCCCTTGAACTTTGACCTTTTTCCACATTTCAGGCTTCAAACAAAGAATTGTAATTTTTTGTGAAGAATCAAACAAGTGGGACACAATTATATAGTGGAACGAAATGTATTGATATTTCAAACTTTAATAAAAAACTGAAAAATTGGGCGTGCAAAATTATTCAGCCCCCTTAAGTTAATTCTTTGTAGTGCCACCTTTAGCTGCAATTACAGCTGTAAATTGCTTGGGGTATGTCTATCAGTTTTGCATATCAAGAGACAGAAACTTTTGCCCATTCCTCCTTGCAAAACAGCTCAAGCTCAGTGAGGTTGGATGGAGAGCGCTTGTGAACAGCAGTTCACAGTTCTTCCCACAGATTCGATTGGATTCAGGTCTGGACTTTGACTTGGCCATTCTAACACCTGGAAACGTTTATTTGTGAACCATTCCATTGTAGGTTTTGAATCATTGTTTTGTTGGAAGATAAATCTCCGTTCCAGTCTCAGGTCTTTTGCAGACTACATCAGGTTTTCTTCCAGAATGGTCCTGTATTTAGCTCCATCCATCTTACCATCAATTTTAACAATCTTCCCTGTCCCTGCTGAAGAAAAGCAGGCCCAACCCATGATGCTGCCACCATGTTTGACAGTGGGGATGATGTGATCAGGGTGATGAGCTGTGTTGCGTTTATGCCAAACATAACGTTTTGCATTGTTGCCAAAAAGTTCAATTTTGGTTTCATCTGACCAGAGCACCTTCTTCCACATGTTTGGTGTGTCTCCCAGGTGGCTTGTGGCAAATTTTAAACAAGACTTTTTATGGCTCTCTTTAAGAAATGGCTTTCTTCTTGCCACTCTTCCATTAAGGCCAGATTTGTGCAGTATACAACTGATTGTTGTCCTATGGACAGAGTCTCCCACCTCAGCTGTAAATCTCTGCAGTTCATCCAGAGTGATCATGGGCCTCTTGGCTGCATCTCTGATCAGTCTTCTCCTTGTATGAGCTGAAAGTTTAGAGGGACGGCCGGGTCTTCGTAGATTTGCAGTGGTCTGATACCCTCCCACTTCAATATTATCGCTTGCACAGTGCTCCTTGGGATGTTTAAAGCGTGGGAAATCTTTTTGTAAACAAATCCAGCTTTAAGCTTCTCCACAACAGTATCTGAGACCTGCCTGGTGTGTACCTTGTTCTTCATGATGCTCTCTGCGCTTTAAACGGACCTCTGAGACTATCACAGAGCAGGTGCATTTATACGGAGACTTGATTACTCACAGGTGGATTCTATTTATTATCATTAGTCATTTAGGTCAACATTGGATCATTCAGAGATCCTCACTGAACTTCTGGAGAGTGTTTGCTGCACTGAAAGTAAAGGGGCTGAATCATTTTGCATGCCCAATTTTTCAGTTTTTTATTTGTTAGAAAAGTTCCACTTCATAATTGTGTCCCACTTGTTGTTAATTTGTCACAAAAAATTACAGTTTTATATCTTTAGGTTTGAAGTTTGAAATGTAGCAAAAGGTCGAAAAGTTCAAGGGGGCAAATACTTTTGCATATATATATGCAAAGTTTGTGTATATATATATATATATATATATATATATATATATATATATATATATATATATATATATATATATATATATATATATATATATATATAGTATGAGACTTACATCCTCATGAAATTAATTTGTCCACGCCTATTTAATAAGTTTTGACTGTAGAAGCCCCCAGCTAAGCTTTATTATGGTCAATTCTGAATCATTTGTCTTGAATTTCTAAACAGATGTTTTTATGAACACACTCAGAACATCTGATCTCACCAACTTTGCTGTTCAGAAGCTAATTAGTATATTTAGGTAAAATAAAGGTAAAAATATAACCATATATTTTATTTTATATTCACACATTTCTAACAGTTAATATACACCCGTCAAACTAGTTATTTCCAATTTGTTAAAACCCGCTGAAATCAGAAATCAGGTGGACGTCGTTTAAATCATGAAATGATGCCGCTGCTGTTTTGGACAGACATTTCTAAAGAGAAAATGTAGCAAAAAAATCATTGTCACAGACTGCAGGAGGTCTGAAACCTACGTATGTATTTTCAGTCCAGATTCATTTATCAGATTTCTTTTTAAATAATGAATTATCCTTTATCGTCTATGCAACGTCAGAAATGATGACAAATGTCCATTAAAAGCCAGCATGGCCAAAGGCCAAAAGAAGGTTTCATGTATAATAGTTTTAAAACAAAAAACGGCGAGAGCGTTTGGTAAGAGCCAAAACAATGATTTGATTGTTAGAAGCTGCAACTAACAGGAATGTTCATTATCATTTAATCTGCTGATTATTTTTCACAAGTAATCGATTAATGGTTTAAAATGTTCTTAATCATTTCTAGGGGTCCAAGTTGTCTTATTTTGTCTGAACACCAGTCCAAAACCCAAAGATATTCGATCTAAAATAATATAAAAAAAGAAAAAAGCATTGTTGCTTAACAAATTGCTCAAACAATTAATCAACTATCAAAATAGACCGTGATTAGATTACTGTCAATTAACTATCAATTAATTGTTGCAGGCCTAATCAAACCTTCCGTCAATCAGCTACTCAATCAAGTTTCTATTTCATTGCCTGGGTTGTATCAAAATATTATGAAGCTGCTACATAATCCATTCTATAACTTTATAAATTGTTTTTACCACATCTGTAAATAACAGCTGCACTTTTGATTAAAACTTGGGCTGGAAACAGTTAATTAAAAACTTAACTGATCTCAGGAGAGATCATGCGTACCTGCTGTTACTCCGTGGTTCTGTCTCAGGGAGTCAGATTCTTCAAGGTGCTCTCCATCTTCCAGCTTGTCTTTCTCAGTGATGTATTCCCCAGTCTGATACTTTTTGCTACGACATTGCCGGCGTTTCTTGGGAGCAGGCATGTCACCCTCTGCACTGGCTGTCTTGCCCTTGCCCTGAATCACTCGCTCAGGCTGCGGGTTTGAGCGAGGCCTCCCTCTCGGACGGCGAACGGGTTGGGTGGGAGTCACAGGGGGTGACGGGGAAACTGGGGGAGGAGGCATTTGTGGGGGAGGGGAAGGTGTTGCAAAGCCCCAGAGGTCGAGTCGAGCCTCATCAGCTCGCCCTCGTCCTCTCCTCAGCCGTGGGAAGGAGCTCACTGTAGCTTCGGCCTCCTTACTGGATAGAGCAGAGCGACTGAGAGACACTGGAGCCTCTACACTCTGACCACTGCTGCCGCTATCTGTAACAGATATAAATCACATTTGATTGTTATACGGACACAAGCTTCTATGCTTATGACTGAGACATCAAAAAACACCATCCAGACAATATGTGTGACATTTTCTGTAAATAAAATGCTACATGTCTGACACAACTGAAAGCCTCATTACATTTTAGAGCCCGACCAATACTAGATTGTTGGGGCAGATGCAGATATTAGGGAGTAAAAAGTTGACTGACATTGATTTATTGGCTGATATTCTTGTTTATATCTCACAATTGTTTTGCAATGATCCCTGAAATGTAGTTATCAAACACTTGTGACAGAGATATGTAATGGAGGCAGGATATTTTACAGTTTATAATACACCTCATTGTTCAAATGGTATAAGTGCACTGAAACAGTAAACTTCACTGGAAAAGAAAACATTAGCAGAAACATTAACTCATGATTTGCTGCCGACGAGTCAACACCTTGCACCTCTGCTATACGTTCACGGGGAAACTTTCAACGAATCCGGTGGAAAACCAGACTTTTAAATTCAAAATTTGGTAAATGCAATGGCTGGAATTGTTCCAATTGGAGGTTGTACCAAACTGCCAGTCCTGGACAAAAGTTGGGTGTGAATACATGTAACGCTACCGTTACAGTCTTATTTATGTTATCGCATATAGACAGAATGGGCTAAAATGCTCACACATTAGCTTCCGCTCGACTGATAAGCTACTGTATGAAAGTAGATATGTGGTCAGCTAGCTAGCTAGCTAATGTAGCTAACAAGTGTGATGAGCAAAGAGTAGTGAGCATGGGGACATTGTTTATTTACTTTCCAGCATCTTTCCAACTAGGTAACAACGTAGTGTGAAGTGAACACTCAACAGACTCAAACCACCACCGCACCGTCATCTGCCGAGCTGCAGAATAAATATGATGAGATGCTGAGTAAATGTTACTTTTGTTAGTGTTTGTGATGTATCTGTTCGAAACATGGTGACTTATATTGGTATTTGTCATTTTTTTCTGGTTTATAGTTTTAACCAATACTGAGGTGGACGTTACATTTCTTGACGCCAGGTGTATTTTGCTACAGTAACTTAAAGTTCCCTGTGTTGAGTAGTATTATATGATTAACATGGTTGAGAGCTACTTATTCCCATTCAGAGCTGCTTGCCACAGTATAGGTATACTATTGCTGAACACAGGCATCTTTTTCTTAATTATATTCTATAAAAAAAAAAAACGTTTTCACTTTGCCACATATTGGACAACATATGTGCCAATGTGCAATATTGGCAGATAAAACGGTGTGAGAACTTTTTAAGGCTGTAAATAAGAAACAAAGCCCTCACCTGATTTGTTGCGGGTTAGTTGCTCAGCCTTGTTGGGACTGATCTTGTCCCTCGGAGTCGGCTCTGTACTCTGTGGAGAAAGTTTCACCGCTGATAGACTCTGCTCCAGCACAGGTGCACATTGTTTCTTTTGCTGAAATAAACAGGGGACAGAGTGGGCATGTTGTACTGGATGCTACTGATCACAAAGTTTTCATGGTGACGGAGCGCACATAACAGACTTACAATAAGCCCTTGGAAGCTAAATCATCAGTCAGAGATTCATATTATGAAAGAGACCTCTGAATCGACAAAAGGATTGTTAACATTTTGATGAGATTAAGGTGACTGCTAACTAAAATATTTCCCTGAGATACAACCAAAGGGAGATCATGAGAAAAGAACAAAGATATTTTAGACATTATAAAAGGACAAACATAATTTACCTTTTTTTGACAAGACACTTTGGTTGAAGTATTTTCTGTGTCCTGCTTTTTCTTTCCTGCAGCCTTCTTTGATGAGTCCGGTGGCGACTTCTCCTTCGCTGGCTTCTTAGGACTGGTTTTCTTTTGTTTGACGCCAGCAGCTTTTGCTTTGGTTGGCGACTGCTCTTTGGTTCCATTTGTTTTCTTCTCAACCTTGTCGCCTCCCGCCACACACTGGCCTGTAAGAATAGACGCAACCATGCCTTCCAATTTTTCACTTGGAGGACCGCCTGATGCCCCACTTTCTTTCTTCAACATCTCCCCCTCTAACACCTGGGCTAGTTTGCTCTCCATCCTGTTCCCATTTGTTGATGCATTGCTCCAAAAGAGATGAGACTGGCCGGGAGGCTTTGAGGAGCCTTGCTTTGCTTGTAGTCCCATGTGTTCTCCCTGGCTGGTGTTTAACTCAGCATTATTCTCTACAGGCTCAGTGGCGTTCACTTTCTCGTGCTTCTTCATAGCTTGAGTTGAATCCCCTTGAGGTGGCACACAAGCCCATTTTTCCACAGACCAGTATGATGGGTATTCAAAAGCACAAGTCTGTTTGCATTGGGTGTCTTGGCTCCCAGAGAGTGGATTCAGCACATCAGCTTTTCTTGATGCAACAGGTGAGGCTTGAGTATTACCTTCACTTGTCTGTGCTGTTTCGAGCGCTTGCTGCTTTACGATGGACGCGAGGTTAGACAGGGGAGACTTTATTCTCTCCCACTTATCCTCCGGTTTGGACGGGCTCTGCTGGGCACTATGAAACTTAGATCCTTCTGTAGCTGTGATGCCCTTCATCTTTGGAGATCCTTGTGTGATTTTTCTCTGAACAGACGAAGCTTGATGTGGAAGAAGTGGTGGCTGCTGCCAAGCTGGATTGACAACAGTGATAGAGTATGGCACTGTTTTGCCAGCTCCAGATTTCTGATGAGTCTGAGCACTGGCAGAGCTTGACAGGGCAGTTGTTAGGACTCCTTTAGAGGGACAGTTCTTAGTTATGGCTGTGCTGGTGTTTTTAACATGCTTGATGCTGTGAGAATGTTGGTTGCCTTTCACCAGACAGGATGGCTTCTTTCCTCCTGAGGCCAGATGCTCTCCTTGGTCAATTATAGATATAAACTCCTGTTTTGCAAAACTCTGAAATTCATCTGCAAAAGGCCCTTGTCCGTCTTTGCCCCGTAGAGTAGAAGCCAGTATGGGGCTAGCCACACCTACATAAGTTCCAGGGATGTTTTTTATGGAGTCTTGTGAAGATCCCTTACTCCAGGTTGGTTTGGGCTCTGGGACCTGGTGATTCTGAGGCCTATTTATTTGCTTTTGATGGGATCCATTTCTGTGGGTGTTGGGTAAGTTAGGGTATTGCAAAGCTGAGCTATAATTTGTAGAATGAGTCCTCTTTGAGTTCAGAAAATCTCTCTGATTTGACTCATTATTATGAGGCTCAATCATCGAAACAGGAGGGTCACTTATGCATTTTGGACGTTTTGATTTAGCAGATAAATCAAGAGGTACGTCTCTTGGTTCAACTGAGCAAGCTGTATGGTCCTCTGAAGCAGAAGGAGGTGTCATTTTAAGAGAACCCATGTTTGTCTTGTCTATGCTGTTGCCTTTCTCCACATGGTTCAGCAGTCTGCTCTGAGAGGTGATGCTGGCCAATGCAGAGCCACAGCAAATGGCAGCAGTGGGAGACAGCGTGTAGCGGGTGGGTGCTGTAGGAGTTAATGACGGGTGCTGCAATGGTAGGGCAATAGCTGGTGAGGCTACCACTGAGGCTAAAGATGTATGCTCTCCCACAGATTTGGCATTCTTATTAGATTTAAGTTTTGATGATGCGCCGGCTTTTTTCTCCGTCGCTGGAGTTCGGCCCACCGAGAACGGATAGGGATAGGTCCGCATGAGAGGTGTCCCTCCAACACCTGAGCTTTGAGGCTGAATTTCTTTGTGAAACTGACCGGCTGTGGCTTGTCTCAATGCTGCAATCTGACCCAATGCTGGTGGAAGAGTGATTTTACAAAGTGGAGAGGGGAAATTAGTGGAAGGAAGGAAGGCAACAGGCTGGACTGGTTTAAACATGGTGGAGCACTGAAACCCAGGTGAAACGCTTTGCACAGATTGTGTTTGCGTGTGTGATTTCTTGCTGGATGTCACATTGCTGTGACAGGAGTTGAGTGAGTCCTCTTGGCTGACTTTTACGCCACTTGACCACTGAGTAGTAGGAAAGGCCACAACACCATCAGCCTTGAGTTTAGGGGCCTCTGCCCTTTTGTCTGCTCTCTTCTCTGAGCCAGTGAGGGCTGAGCTAGACGTTGGTGCATTGTTGGGCTGTTGAGGTGGAGAAGGCTCAGGGCTGTGGTTATAATTGCTATTGTCCAGGCAGGCTTTTGCTGTCTTACAGTCTGTTGTTGGAGTGGTCTTGTTTTGCTGACTGAGGGTAACATCTCCTCTAAACTCAGGGGGTAGCGTCTGGGGGGGATTTCCCACCATACTAGCAGACACTTTATTTGGAGCACTGATCTCTCTGCTCACCGTGCCTCCATCCCCTACATTCATTAGTGTAGGATCCACCTGAGTAATAATAGAAGATCATGATGCCAGTGTTATTTAGATAAGAGAAAAGACTGCTCTAATCCAGTAATCGAACTGTAATGAAGAAGAAGAAAAAAACAATTACCTGCATAGGTGTTTCTTTAACACAACATACCTCAGGGGTAGCTGAGTCAGTCAGGTGAGAGGTCTCCTTGAAATAGAGCGATATGCTGCAGAATACACAAGAAAAAGCACACTTAATGTGATTACTGTTGGTGCTGTTCTTGTTTCAATCAGAGAAAAGACTTTTATTGAATCCTTTATGAAGAAATATAAGATATATATAACCCTAACCCTAAATACTATAAGTGTAAACAGTAAGTGATTCAGAGTAACCAACATTGGGCAATTGAAAAGTTCCTTTCTTTGAGACGAGCTTGGAGGCCAGATTTGTTAAAATTTCCACAAAGCCAGAAAGAAAGACAATTCAGGGTAGCAGAGGTAAACTGAAGAATGCATTAGTTCTGTCGTTCCCTTTCATTTTATTTCTTTGCATGCAGGGAATGCTCAGTTTGTCAGTGTTGATCAATCTGGAGAGTGAATTATATTTACTCAAAATTTTTCACGCTGAACTGAAATGCACACATGCACCTTTTTTTCTGCCGTTAAAATCCTAAATATTCTATCTTCACCTCATGGTGAACCGTTAAAAGTCTACTTATGCCCTATCTTTTGTTATATGTCTTGTTCCTTGTTTGTCTTAAATGTTCTACTTTAGGTAGTAATTGCACTTTATGTATAGTCTATAATGTGTGTGCACAAAATGTAGCCTGTCTCAAATGTTGTTTTTATATATTTTGAATGTGTAACACCACTTGACTTGATCCATGGTGAAACGTTGTTCCGTTTCACTATATACAGTGTATATGGTTGAAATGACAATAAAAACCCACTTGACTTGACCAAATGCACCAGTTGCAACATGGATGTATTATGAGCCAAACGGGCCCCTGGCAGAGACATACTGTATAAAAGGCCACTATTCCCAAATACCACATCGCTCCCTAAACATTGTGTACAGCCAATTTGCAAACTTAACTTGCAGGTTAAACTAAATTATTTTAAAGTTCTGTTGTTGGATGAAAATATTTGTTCACCCTGGAGATGAAGAGAGGCTGCCTAAATCCACTTCAAACCTCCCTGCCACAACTGATCCACGCTGACACTCACTTTCCACACACACTAAATACTATCACAGGGTGAAAAGTAGATGACTGGAAGTGAACAAAAGTTTGACTTCTTATTAACTGGACAGTTAATTATTTAGGAGTACAATACAGCAGCCCACCTCAGTTAATTGCAGTTTAATGGTGGGCTTGTGCAGTGTGATCTAAAATTAGGATGGAATTCCACCCATTGCTTCTCTATTGAAAAACCCACAAAAAACATGTTCACAACAGAACTCAACCTTCATTCACAAAACAAACAATGTTAACCATGATGCACAGGATTATTAATGAAAATAAACAAACAATTAATCTAGACTGATGTCATCTGAAAACAAACATTTGAAATACTCTCATATACACCGGCGACACACGCCAGAACAGCCCCCATGGTATGTAGAGGTGTGCGCAGGCGAGCGCATCTGCAAGTAAAAGAGACGATCTACAAAAAGGGACTCGACAAAAAATATGTATGTCAAAGCTTTGGGGGAATGGAAAATGTTTCACCCTGGAGTCAGTGAAACATAACGAATATGATACATATAATGACTGACACACCAATATCTGCTGGAATCTGTGAGCACGGACTGAAAAGGATTCAGTGATGCAGATACCGCTCAGTGCAAGGAAGGTCTGCATTCATTACCGTACAACAGTTGCTTACAGCTAGTTTGTCTTTGTGCTGCGATCATACGCGGTCTACTCCGCCACAACATTTGAATTCATCAGCTCTGATGTAGGCCACTAAATGTATGCAGTAGTCCGGCACACACGCCGTGGGGAACACTCAGACAAAAAAAGTCAAGTCGGACATTAGGCTACCGTTGAGAAAAACACCCTCGACGACACCAAATGATTCAGTTGTAGCCCACTTCAGCCCGGTCAGTTCATGTTCAGCCCCAAGGTACAAAAGACACACGTTCCAATGTCATATGTGAAAGAAGTGCACAATGCACGCCGTGGCATTGTAGGCTTTGAAAACAATTCGCTTTCCTCTGTTGTACACATCAGCACGGAAAAACTCTGGAGAGCTCCGGGTCGGTCGGTCGGTCGGTCGGTCGCGGGAGATGTCGAGCAGTCACCACAATGAGAGAATGGCAACTGGCTCGAGGTGATCGGTCCACCCACAGATAAACACAGGCACAAACTGCACATAAGAGCCTGTAGGCATCATGCAACATGCCTAAATAACAAAGGCGACATGGATTGAAATGTTTCCAGATGAAGGACAGATGTTTGGCCATATTTTAGCAAGTGACAGGATAGATTTCCACCACATCGAGTGGCTTCGTCGGAGGAACACAATGTGGCAATGTGTCACATCTCCGCCTGATAAGGTAAGTCAACATTAATGCAAAGCCACACAGAAAACACAACGTAGAGCCAAACAAACAAAAACTCCTGACGACCATCATCCCGTTTCATCAGCCCACAAACACTCGACAAAGTAACTCTGCCAGTGGACGTTTTTTTTTACAAACAAATAATCAATTTCACTCGCTGATAACACAAACTGTCTGCACTGAGTTACTCTCAAATGGGAAAAAACAAAGTAGCCAATTGGACAACTACAGAAGGGTGGGTGAAACAACTTATTACACTGGATTGTGCTCCTGGACTGGCCACTAAAAAGGGGGCAAACAATATATTTAACTCCATTGACCACCACCGTGGGTAGGTTTCGGCTCCCTGCGTAGCGGAGTCTCCGCGAAGCCCTCGCATTACTCCCGGTGGTTAAGCCTACATGTTGAGGCAGGCTACTGTTATTTATCCCCGGCCGACCTAATGTGAACTGCTCCAGTCTCTCCTATCGCTCCTTTGGTGGACAGCCTGAAAGGCATTCACCGAGCCCCCCGATCCACCAAGCCTCTGCTCTCCGTCCCCCCTTTAAGGCTTTCTCTGCCGAAATATTGAATATTTCCCGAGCTAATCAGCAGGCGAGATAAAAAAGATGTCTAATGACACAAACAGTTACGAACCCGCTCGGCCAGATGGCATGTGAACGACGTAGCCTACAGGAACGACTCAGATACGGCCATGTCCAGCCTTTCGCCTCTGCCGTCCGTGGCTGCTTACTAATCTCGACGGTTTTCGGTTCTAAAAGTCCGGGGGGGCGGGAGGGAGAGAGGAGGAGGGGAGGGTATGGGGGTCGTCAAGACAGTCCGTTCCGTATCTCCAGTCTGGTGGGAGAGAGAGGAGCAGAAGGGGGCTCGGTGACAGCATGGGAGATGTAGTGCTCGGCTATCCACGCCCAGGATTACACACTGGAGAGGCTGGGAGGGGTAAGGACTGCAGGTACCGGCATGCAACGCGAGCTTCTGCCGCTCAAGGGGAATGGGGGATCGCGACCAAAGAGTGTAACGGTGCGCTAAACTGAAGAGGCTTATCTTGGTAATGAAGTAATAAACTGTATTTCTTGTAACCAAAGGAGTCTCTGAGTATTACTGAGGCGGTGTTTGCGATACAGTGGCAGTCAGGTCAATTAACAGAGTCACAGCAGCGGGTGATGGTTGCTAAACGGAATTGCCAAAATACAAAAAAAGAGTGGGAGAGGTTTGGGTCTGTTGCAGGGAAATTAACACGAGGAAGCAAGATTCCGGGTGCTCGAGGCACTCCAGTTGCATGCTGAAAGCTGCAGACTGATGCAGCCTGGAAAAGATGGGGGAAACACTAAAGCTACTGATTTCTGAGTAGCATTTAAAAAAGAAACCTTAACTATGTGAGACTTTTATCTTTCAATAAGTTATGGTCATTTGTGTTGGATTTGGCTTAACTAATACCTGAAGAGGTTATGCTTCAGTTGTAGGAGCCCTAGAAACACAAAACACAAGGTGACAACAGGCCGTTTTGTAAAATCTAACTTGTGTCTTTCCTTTACTTAGACTTCCTTTTACTTATAATGATATGAACTGAGTACCATTTCCACATTCCTTTGCAGACCATAAGAATATGTAGAGCTCATATTATTCTCATTTGCATACTGCCTCCAAATCCTTCCCATCATTCACTGAAAATACACAATTAATTCAAAATAACTATAAAGACAACTCATTCAGTGACATGACAAGGTTCCCTCATTATATTCATGTTGAATACTTTCTCCTCATTCATTATCATTGACAATGTGGGACTGTCTACATCCCAGCTGTGTTGAGACCAAACCCTATAATTTTTCATTATGTTCTTGATTTGTCCAGACCGGGGTGTGAAGACATTTTGTCGGCAATACCACTGATACAAAAAGTTCCACAACTTCATTCACATCTTGCAGTGCTGTGTGTCAAAATCACATTTCCTGTTATCACCATGTCAGGTTTTAACTGGATTCATGCACATGGTTTTCTACAGAGAAGTGGGCTTGAGCGGAGTTCAAAGCATAACTACAATTTGGAAAAGGCTTACACCAGACTTTACACAAAATCATGACAAGATTTGCCATTCATAAAGACAAAAGCCTTCAACATATACAGAAACAATAATCCAAACCTGCTTCACACAGCAAGTGAGTTTAACACAGCAGAAGACGGACAGGCTATTTTATATACAAGCCACAAACAAACAGGAAGATTAAACCTCTCCTGGAGGTAATATCATATTTACATAATTGCACAATTTGAACATCTACTTTTACTTACATCCTTTTCTATATTCTCACATTGAACAAGTGCACAGTGAAACATGAGGTCAGTGTGTCCTTAATTAAAGTCTGACTTTAACTTTATACAAATAACAAAGACAAAGGAGCTGAGAAGAATATTTGCGGACCAATATCTTATATTTGCAGTTATGAGGTGAATGACAACACATCTGCCCTTCCAGTCATACACAGGGGAACAAGTTTAAAGTATCAAATCAGTCTGTTGAGGACTTGCACTTCAGTCTTTTCTGATTCTCCCCCAGAGATAAACAACCACATGCTATTTAGCTCTCTTATGCCATAATCACACTTTGGCATGCAGTAGTTAAGCAGTACAGGTTACTCTGCTGTAATTAGTCCACTTGTCCTACCTGAATCCTGAATGCTGTGTAGGCCTGCTGTTTACAAGGGTATCCACTCCTTTAGGCCAACAAATCTCCTACTTTTTTCAACAATTGTGGTGGTGAGGAAATAACCGTACACACACACACACACACACACACACACACACACACACACACACACACAAAACGAGGCTGACTCTGAGAGTTTGTTTACTACCATGCACGATCTGTGTCGTGGTGCAGGACAAATATCCTGTCCATTCGCCGAGAGTAGTAGGCTACGAGCTGAAACTACTTAGCTGCTTTCCTATCGCGGAGCGGATCGGTGTGTGAGAGCTTCTAACGTGCCCTTCGCCATTCGCTCAGTAATGGCTGCGTGCAGGCAGCCAGATCGTTGACAAGATGACCAAATGTGAAATTGGGAAACCAAAAACGCCGATCGGCAAAAACGGGGACGCCGTAGAGAACCGCCTCGGCATTGAGCAAGAGTATTACAAAGTCGGTAGCTGACACATCGCATTGTGTCTGAGCAGGGGCAACCCGGAGACCTCAACGACCGCGCAAGAGCTATCCCGGTAGTGACCGGCTGCTCGGGGCTTCACCAATTATAGACGAGTTTGGTCCACAGGCTCCACATCGGATGTCTGAAGCTGGGGGGTTACAAAAACTTGTTATGCATACAATGATAGATCTCTCGAGCATGGATGTGGTATTCCGCACATGCACTATGACAACTGCGATAGCACAGATGAAGGCACGTTGTTTATTCCGAAGGCCTGATTTTTTGAAAGAATGTCGTCTTCAAAGTGGGCATACATGGTCATCTATCTTTGACTCATACTGAAGATTATCGACCCTATTTAGGCCGCCATGGTTTATAGCGACGAGCATGTCCCGTCTAAGTTCGTGGTTCACCTGGTCAATATTGAATGTCGAGGCTGGGAAGGCGTTTGGTGGGTGACCACTGAGTAAGAATCAAGCGTTTTATTCTTCCATCTTGGTAAAAGTAATGGATTATTCTACAATTAACGAAGGGGGGGGATGGCAACCGATCACAGAAACAGTAAAGGGTGATGTTCCTGTTTGCCAGGTTAATGGATGGCTCGATGCGCCGTCCAGATGATGTTAAATAGCTGTCTGATATTGAAATGCATCACTTCATATAGGCTACAGTTACTGTGTCGGCGTTTGGACAGCCGATTGCATCCACGGTCGATACGCATGGACAGCAGACTCAAGTATGTCATCTCGATACACAACTTGGCTGGCCATAGGCTACATGTGACACGATCCTACATAATGCCGTGGGATACCAGCGAGACATCGCCGCAACTACTGCAAGACACCAACAACTAGAAAATACACATATCCAGGTCAAAGTTTGACAGAGTTTTAATCGCCCTCAATAGCGTTGTGCAATGCCCCCTTTAATGCCCCCTGCTCGCCCGTAACGCCTTTGTTATTAGTAATCGCATGGTATTGCACCGTCTTACCTTGCGCTCCGAGCTGTCTAGAGCCACAACGCCTGCACACAGCGCAACAAGCTACTGTTGTCTACACAGAGGCTTCCGTGTGGGGCCAGGGATGTGATTTTGAAGTAGAATGAATACAGTATGCAATTTTGGCTTGTCCTCGCGATCTTCCCTTATTGCCAGTTTTCGGTCTGCAGCAGCTGGAGATGAAAATCGCGCACCCTGGGTCCTAGCGCCGGGTAAAGCCCCACAGGTGAATAACAAACAGACTGGTGCTCGGTGGGATTGAATCTTTAATTGCAGAGTGCTTCGCTGATGTCAGATAAATAGTCCTTCTACGACAGAGTTGTTATCCCAAAGATGCAACACAGGTTTAAAGATCCTGCTTGGAGAACACCTAACAAATAAATTATCTCTTCAAGTCTAATTATAGGCTACTGACCACATTTTACTTTAACAGCAGGCTAATGGTCAGCTGTCACACTGAAAATGATCATTCAACAAAGCACTTTTAGAGTTCCACACAACCATGTAGCCTACACTCCAATTTATCAAAGCACACTGATTCTGATTTAATTTAATTTGTTAAAAAAAGATAATATAAGTGTTTAAAATCAAAGTGTCCAACAATCAGCAGGAATACCCACCGGTACAGTACATCAAGCAGTTCCTATTTTATCACCATGGCTGGATAACTGGGCCGGCTTGGCACAGATTCAGGGGGCCAACAAAGACAGAGCATCAGTCTGAAGTGACTATTACCAGCATTTATTGTTGGAAAGTCAAAGAGCAAATTAGTGATGTCTTAATGTGTGTGTTTTTTTGCTGCTGATACTGCTCCATGTCTTTCGATATTGAGTAACTATCCATACCATCAGACATAGGCAAAGAGTATCAGTATAGAGTAGACTATGTACATTATAACTGGTCAAGCTGTAATGTGATATCAATATCTGGCGTATATCAGCCGATTAATAATACTGATGTATAGAATTGCCATAGTGACAAGTTTATTGTGAAATGTGCCACGTACAATTCATGGTCACAATTATAAATATATATAAAAATGTATATTGGTGTCTGTCTTGTGTATCTGTATCTTTTTTGTTTTTATGGACCGTGAGTCTAATAATAAAGGCTATCTATCTATCTATATAGGAAATCGGCCTCCAAAAACCTTGATTTGATTGGGCTATAGGCCTATAGTTGCTATTTTGGTGTTGTGTAGTATTTTGTATAATATTTTGGAGAGGGCTGTCAGTGTGGACATGCTGTGACAGAAAGCTGGACAGGTGTTAGCCTCTCTTCATTTCCTGTGAATAAAAGTCGGAAATTCAGGTGCAATTTTCTACCAACAGCAGCAGTTGAGATTTGCAAACACAAAATGTTGCTAAAAAAAACACAAAATGAGAACAGGCAGTGTGGGGGTCTGCTGCTACTTATGAAAGGTGGGGGGTGTTTTTAGGTGTTTGTGTCCAGGGGACAATCGTCTCAGAATCAGTCTATGTTGTATTGTTGTTTTATTAGTGAATCACAGATTGTAAAGGTGTTTGGAGTGAGTTTGTGTTCGGTAAATAGATGAGAAACAGCTACAGTATGTCTTGTTCTCTTGGCAACATGAACTAAATGAGACAAACTAGATGTTCCAAAAGTACAAATATAGAAGTTGGGCAAAATACTGGAGCACAAACAAGTCTAATACTCCTCTGTGACATTGATGCACATAAAGCGGTCAGAATCACGTTTTCTTGTATATCTTATCTTTGTTTAATACTTTTGCCATGATTACATGCAGACCTGGGAAATACCCAGAAATACCTGGGCCAGACACATGAGGTCAGGATATCCTGGCAACCTATTAGAAGTTTGTAAATGTGGCTTAAGTCAGTGAACACATTAGGGCTGCTGTTTGCGAGGTAAAGGCCAGAGTCAAGACTTAAATGGTGGGATGTGAGAAAACACCAAGAAGGCAAGCAATGGTCTGAGCTCAGGGAAGCCATTTCTCAGTGCAACATCTTTATGATACGGGGGTCTCACTAGCATTTTGACGCTAATCAGCATTGTTGAAGTTGAATCATCCTCCTTGTGCATCAAAATAGATGTTCCCTAAAGGTTCTGACAAAGCAACGCTGTCAGAGGCACCACAGCAAACTAAAGGCATCTGCAGACAACAGCCACAGATACAGTACATTACTTCCTCTGTCATAAATGGGCATTGCTTTCATTGAAGTGGTGATCATCCCCCATTGAGGAGAGCGCAAGGCTGGAATTGGCAAACCATCACAGTTGCTAAACTTATATGGTAATTTATCCCAAAATACCAAAAGCATAGCCTACCATTACACGTTTATCCCATGGTTAGTTTGGCTTTTATGTGCACAAATTTTAAGATATTTGTTTCTGAGATTTTATCTTTCATCCCAATAACATGAGGTAAATTTCATTAATGGAAATGTAGCATAATCTATGGACCTCACCAACGCTGTACTAACTGATAGAACAGACCCGGTGGAATTTGTTGACAGTGAGGTCTGTGGTGTGTCCCAGTAACTGGGACACTGCAGCTGAGTTGTCCAAATGCAATTTTCATACTTTTTTAGCAGCACAACTGAAACTGTATTCAACCAAAAGTTTACCAAAAGAAATCTCAGATAAAAGTTATGTTACAGTTTCACCTTTCTCTGTCCACATGCGCGCTTGCTCTCTGTTGATGGCCAAAAAAGATATGCTTTCTATTCCTTTTTTGCTTTCTTTCTCTCTATTTTTGGTGAGTCGGTTAAATTACCTTTAAATGTTGGTATCACTCAATTAATTTCTGCCTTTATAGCAACTTGAGTTTACCAAAGCATCCATCTCTGGTTAGAAAGAGGCTGATGTGAGTTGACCCATACAGATTGACCCCTCTTTCGGGTTTGAATCAGAACACTTTATTGGTCTAAATGGGGTATTAAAAGGTACACTTTGGAATTTTCTACCATTAGTAGCAATATGGAGCTCTTTTTTACAAGTGGGTCATGTTTTGTTTTGTACATGTTAAATAATTTGTTTGGTCTTTTTAGGCCTTTATTTCTGTAGCACAGATTAAGACATGAAAGGGGGGAGAGAAAGGGAATGACATGCAGCAGGTCAGAGTCAAACCCACGGCCACTGCACCGAGGAGTAAACCTCTATATACGTGCACTTGCTCTACCAACTGAACTAACCCAGCCACAAGGAAAAAGATTTTTGAAGAATTTTAAATCCTGCATTGTTCATCTTGCCAACAGTCTTCTTCTTGCCTGTCTCGGTTGGAGCATTGCTGTTTCTTGGTGTATTACTTGCAGATAAGTGAGATATGTCGAAGCCATTGGCAGCAATGTTGGACCCACTCACACAGCTCCATTGTGTTACTAGAGGTCAAAAACTCTGTGGGGAACCTTTAACATAGCTGGTTTCCACTATTCCACTGACTGACTACTGGTCAAGGTAACACGCCAACATACTTAGCAAGGAGCTGACAAACGCAACAACAAGAAGACTGCAAGCAAATATTGATGTAGCCTAAATAATTTTAAATATCCAGTACATACACAAATTCAAGGTTACAAATGTTTTGTGAGGAAGGAAATGTGCAAATATGCTTGTTTGACCTTAAGGATACACAGAATGGGTTTTTGTTGAGGAACACAGAATCTGCAAAATCTAAACTCCATAGGACACCTTCAAGGCCATTTGTTTTCAATTTAGTTCTGACAGGGGGGTGGGGGGCAGGTCAAGGATCTACAGAGATCCATTAACTAACTAAATTGCAAAAAATAAAATAAATAAATAAATAACTCAAAACAAGACCTTAGCAACAGATTTGAATCCACAGTTCACTGCGACACACCAAGTGCCAAACATCAAATGATGAAGAGAGCTATTTAAACTGCTTCAACGAGGCTGTTTCTGGAAAACAAACCTACGTTTTGTTTAAAATACTATGAACATGGATTTAGAGATTAAACAATTAGCCAATTCATTGATTAGTTAATTGAAAGAAAATTATACAGCAACAATTTTATTCTGGATTAATCCTTTGAGTCATTTATCTACCTACAATACTAACTTCTCCAATGTGAGTATTTGCTTCTTTTTATATTGTTACATAATATTTTTGGGTTTGGTCTGTTGATCAGACAAAATAAGCTATATGAAGACATCATATTGGACTTTAGGAACATTGTAATGGGCATATTTGAACTTCTTCTGACATTTTGTAGACCAGATTATTAACTGATCGAGCAAGGAAAGTAATGTAGCCCAACATGGAACGTTTTTTTTTTATCCTGTTTGCTTGGATATTCATTTTGAATTTGAAATGTTTATTTTGCAGTCCAAATATGATATTGGACACAAGTAAGTAATCATTAATGTTTTCTAGTTTAACATTCACGTATTATGTGAATTCAGAGATTGTGGAGTAGATCTAGCATATCATTCAAATTTGATCTTGCAAGCATATAAATCTTCCTCAAGGTGTGCTACTGTACCCTGGAAGCAGCTGCCTGTCACCCCCGCATCTTACCAACGCAGCCTTGCTTCCTTCACTGGCACCTATGGAGCTGGAGAGGCTACAAATTAAAGGATGATGCTAAGGGCAGATCATTTTAAGAGAGGAAGGAGAGGATACTCTTTGGTGTAAACTGAACTCTTAACAGATTAAGGACATAACTTTAATATAACATAATCAATTTTGGCCTTTTCTTCATCAATTTATGTTGCAAATGTCTTTATTTATGGAAATGAAATAATACAAAGTTTTTGGGGTGTGTTTTGATTATTGGGGGTGTAACCCCCACATCCCCCGTCTAAATTATGCCTATGTAATGATTTAGGATGCAGAGACTACAGCAGTAACACTTGCCGATATAACTGATGGAATCCCACAGTGCAGGAGAGCTCAGAGAAATGAGCTCTGTTTCCTGCAAAGGTAATACAGCAATTTGTATGAGGAGATGGTGTTCAACATGTTCAAATATGTCCAACTACATCCAATTTTCCAGTTTAAAGCCTTTATTCTGAGCTGGACTTATGGACTTGCATTAAAACGGTGACAAGTGGTTGGTGCACTAAATGTAGGTCAGAAAACTATTTGAACTGGCCTACAGCGAAGGAGCTTGCAACTGTTGATCACAGTGTTTATGAAATTCTATGTAGTCATATAGACACTATTATCATATTGATTTCATATTGATACTCTCTTTTGACTAAATGCCAGACACAACCAGTGATGTAACCTTTGAGGTGAGATTGCATCTGTTGTAAAATATTAAACATGAACAAAACACTCTACTTTTGTGATCCAATCAATCTATCAAATCCCCATTAAACATGGTCTCAGTGCAGTGACATGCACTGTTTTACCCTCAAGATTAAAACGTATAGGGACAGCTTAATAACAGCTCTGTCTTTTTGACAAAACTGTCATATTTAATGAAGGTAACCAAAGCTGGTAAAATGCATCAGTCCCCTGATTCATGGGAAACCCTAAGTTTTAAATTGCACACTTCCCTAGCCATAACACCGTGGCTAAGCCAAGTCACCATTATAAACTACACACGCAAATCCTAATGCCTCAATGTGTCAGCTCCAGCGCACGCATGCAGCAGGCTGGAGACACGGACAAAATGTAGGCGACTTCATAGCGTTCATAGCTGGCAGCTCGGTTGCTGGATGTTAGCTACCGTACCGAGTAGTCGGCCACAAAAGCAAAACGTCCCAAGAGGGCTCCCCTCGCAACGGAACCAAAACACCAGCAGAGAAGACGTAACGCTAGTGTAGCATATAAGGGAGATGACATAGTGTTGATTGAAGCTGGCCGATATTTTGTTTCGCCAAACCGCAGCTACAAAGCAGAGGAAAAGCTTAAAAAAAAAAGTCAACGTTAGATTGTCGTCGTTATTATTCATAAAGACAATACCAGGTCTGAAGGAGGACGACATCAGTTGGTTCCATAGTGTAGCGGTTATCACGTCTGCTTTACACGCAGAAGGTCCTGGGTTCGAGCCCCAGTGGAACCAGTAAATCATTTTCTGCCGCTTGTTAATTTAATTGCCAACAACCTCTCAAACTTAATATGCACGTAAAACTTTATTTATATAGTACTTTTCAAAACCAAGATTACAAAGTGCTTCACACTTACAAAAACATGCTAAAAGCATTTGAATGCAACACACACAAGCAATAATTGCTTGACAAATAAGAATGAATCAGGGCAAAGAAGTATCAATAAAATGCCTATAAAAAAAAAGAAAAGGTTTTGAGATGATTTTAAACACTCGGCGGAGTAACTTTTCAAGTAAAAATGCATTCGCTAGAACCTGCTTCTCAGATGTGAAATTATTGTATAAATTAGGATTGCACAAGGACATTTGCCTACTTTTGCTGCTGTTTGTTCTCTCTATGTAACTGGTGTTTCAATTGTTAACATTAACAATGAATGAGATCCATAACATTTGAAGTATCATTGATATTTTTGTAGTTGGTGATTTTAAAAGAAGGCCTAGATAAGATAAAGATAATTATGTGGCATGGCGCAGAACCTCACATTTCTCCAACTTGCTGGTACACCCAGATCCATCATTTATATCACTTTATAAAATATTAAGGTATATTGACTTTAAGATTCTGTGTCCATACTCCTAACATTCAGACTCTGTTATGCTGTTATCTCTGTTATGTTCATACCACCAAAGTCTGATCAATTGTTTCATGGTCCATGGCCTATAATGCCCACCAACCTTAATAAAAAAACTGTTTTCAGATAAAGACAAATAATTAGGCTAACTAACCAAAGGCCTTGGCAGAGGAGACCACTAATGCCATTTAAAATCAGAGATGCTGCCCAGAGTATAACATCATAGCAAATCCATACAGATGTCTGTTGTTTATGCATGTATCAATAAAAAAAAATGCAGTTAGACACATTTGTCTTTGTCAACATAAAACTAAGCAAATCATTGTCCAAAATAATTTGAAGAAAAAGAATTTGACACAAAACAGGAAAAGGTGGCAATAATACCATGAGTGAGCTATTAGCAAATACTATTTGTTGATATACTGGCACATTTCTAGAAATCAGTTTAGGAGTTTTTGGATATAGAAATAGACAAGCTATCTAAAAGAAAATTCAATGTTATTAAATGTTAATGGACGCAGAGTGTGTACCTGGAATAATAGAGTTAAATGAGTATAACAATAATTTACAATAGGTAAAACATGAATTATATTAATCATCAATAATATTAAAAATCTACAATTAATTCCTGCTTCAATTATTACACTTTCTATCTCATTTTGATTTTAAAGGTGCCTCTCTTTAACCGAAAGATATGCAGCCAACATAGCACACACTAACGATCGTGGTTGTGGTCAAGAGAGCCTGTCACCTCAGCTGCCCATTACAAAAAGCCTACTTATTAATCTGTGGGATGCACCTTGATTATTTTTATAGTGCCAAATATTAACCAGATTACTTTAAATGAAGGAGATGTCTTTATATTAAACTAAGGTGTCTGTACATTTAAATGTTGATCAAAAAAACTGTAGCCTACTTAGCCTATGTCAAGGAAGAGACAAGCTGAAGATTTAAAAGCTTTTAAAAGAAAACAACTTTTGCATTTTTATTGTATAAACTATATTCTAAATGTATCAATTAGCCTAAATACTTTCTTAACCATGGACACAACATGTGTGTGATTATCCAGGTACACTAGCCACCTTATACAGGTATAACATGTTGACTAAGCTGCATTCAAACATTAATTTAGCCAAACATCTATTCTCCTGAGGACAATGTGTGGATAACTAGTTAATACGTTAATTAATGTTCATATGAAATAGGCTGCCTCATTTAGGCAACACCTGACCGGTCTCACTGTTGTTCCACACGTGATGTCCCCAAAATAATTACTCACCAAATCTTCTGTTGTAGAAAACTGGATCTTTGGGAGCATATCTGAGTCACTTGTTTTACTTTCAAATGGGGAATTATAACTTTATAACATTTCAAAGGTTTGTCACAGGGCTGAAAGACGTCCAGACAAGTAACGTTAGCTAACGCTAATTTAACCGCGGGCGACAGCGCCATCTATTTTTCCTATCAATATCAATATGTGACTATTTTGAGCGAAGATTTTTTGTAACTAACGTTAGGTTGAAGGCTTTAGGTTCTCGGCGTATCTCACTTTCAAATAAGTGTTGTCCATTGCTACTTAACATAATTAATAAAGAGAAAAAACTAACGTGTCAAGTGTCATGAGGTCAGGAGAGGTCGCATTCTTGCTAAGGTGGTAGCTAAGTGCTCAACAGTCACCGGACACTTTTTGAACGGCTCTAGTCCCGGAAGTGATTTTTCCCATTCAATTGCTCCATTGACGTTTTAGTCAAATGCTGTAAACAATAACCTCACCATACATTTTTTAAATATTGTTTTGGGAGCTCAGCAAAGATAATAATAATAATATATCTAAACCGATGTTCGCGGAGGCGGTAAATATTTCCATGGTAACATCGAGCTTCACCAATCAGAGACGTCGCTGTTACGTTTAGGATTGTGACTACTGTTCTGTTAATACATCCACGTGTGTAGCTAGTACTTATTTATGACATCGCGAATAAAACATGTTTTTATTAAAACAAGGTTGATTTCATTTGGACGTGTGGCCTCTATTAGGCACAAATCATCGTTTCACAATCTCGTAGCTCGTGGCAAATCAGCCTTGGATGCTTAAGACATTAAGACTAATAATTTGAATTTAAATGTGGAATTTTATTTTCATGGCACTTTCCATGTGGTGTTTGGATATTTCGCATAGACTGTATATTAAAATATAATATATAACATACAGTCTATGGTATTTGCCCACAAACGGTCATCTAATTTCCTGGTGTTACATTAATTTGTGTCCCCAAAATGGCGAACGTTGCTGCTGCTGCCGCTGCTGCTGCTGCCGCTGCTATCGCCGCCAATAGAGACCCCGCCGTTGATCGTTCTTTACGATCAGTGTTTGGTAAGATTGTTGCCGTTACTTGCTGAGTTACTGGCAGTGTTATCCGCTAGGTAGCTAATACACGATAAGTCGACCAACTGCTAATGAATGAAAGCTTGCTAACATAGGTAACGTTAGCCGGCTAATGTTGTTAGCTCGGCAACGAGGTAACAAACGCAACGTTAGCTACCTCAAGAACGAGTAAACAACCCTTCAAATAAGTTCATTTGTTGGTATTGCTTTTTATTAACGTTTCCCATATCTCATATTTTATTTAGTGGGAAACATTCCGTATGAAGCCACAGAGGAACAACTGAAAGACATCTTTTCTGAAGTGGGACTTGTTGTCAGCTTCAGGTGAGTGAAAGAGGGTGCCATGCAATACTGTAAGTTTTGTTTGCCATCATCATGTGCTCCAAACACTAAATACAGAGTCAGTGTTTTGCTATTAAACACTATGAACAAATAAACAATTCAGGCTTTAATTGATTGTTATCATCTCTAACCATGTGGACAATCAGACATGATGGTATGTGTCTTCTTGCATTCAGGTTGGTGTATGACAGGGAGACAGGAAAGCCAAAGGGATATGGCTTCTGTGAATATCAAGACCAGGAGACGGCCCTTAGTGCCATGCGGAACCTGAACGGGAGAGAGTTCAGTGGTCGGGCTCTCCGTGTTGACAACGCAGCCAGTGAGAAAAACAAGGAAGAGCTCAAAAGTAAGTGCTTAGTTCCTCTTGGCATTATTTCAAACTAAGGTGTTGAATTGGATTTGTTTGTGCATGGCTACAGTTCTCTTCTATTTTTGGCTTGCACAGGTTTGGGAACAGGAGCTCCCATTATTGAGTCTCCTTATGGAGATACCATCCAACCACAGGAAGCCCCAGAGTCCATCAGCAGAGCGGTGGCCAGTCTGCCACCTGAGCAGATGTTTGAACTAATGAAGCAAATGAAGGTAGGCTGGTTTTACTGCCGCTGTTATTCAGTTTTCTAGTACAGGTGTAAATTACCTATCATTTCGTTTTAACATAGAATTTATTATTTTGTTGTCTTTATACTGTCTTTTTTCTTGCTAAAACTGCTGCTGGAACTTTCAATTTCCTTGCGGGAGTCATCCCAAAAGGATTAATAAAGAGAAGTCTAAGTCTAGACATTTTAAAATTGATTAATTTAGCAAGAACACCAGAACCATCCTGAGTGCTGCTAGGCCTCATCAGTACCAGCAGAACACCGGCTTCCTCCCACTGTTTAAATGAGGCTAATAACCAACTGATTGGTCAATCTCACAGTCAACAATCAATATCCCTGGTCCTTATAAGCACAAGGAGCTGTCATGTTTGTGTGTTATTATGGCAATCCAATCCCATTCTATTTAATGGCAGAAGAGGCTGTAAAAGAACTCACTGAATAGTGGCTTCTGTTTATTTATGATGATTTTGTAAATAATTGTCATTCTAGTCGTTGACCCTTGAATCCTATGAAGTCAGAAAGGACAGTGACATGGTTTGCTAAACACTTGAATAAAAGTGACTTAATTCTTTGTTTTACATACATTTTATTTATTGGTAATGAGGCTGTTGTAAGCCAGCAGTTCTGGTCATTTTCACCAAAAACTTCACAGATGTTAATGATTGGTTGACATACTTTTCTATAATGAGTTACGTTGCCAATTATGAAAGCTCATATTTGACAACTTCAGAATTCTGATGAAGTACATTTTACAACTTCTAGGCAAACCTAAATTCTTTGTGTATAGTTAAAAAATATGTATGTATGTATGTATGTATGTATGTATGTATGTATGTATGTATGTATGTATGTATGTGTGTGTATGTATGAAATGAGAAAGATTTTCTTTTTTCAAATACTAGTTTCTTTGAAAAAAATGTGTGATACATTCACATTTTACTGACTTTGAGGGGCTAATAAATGTAAGTTGTACAACAGTTTTTTTTGGCTGGACACTGAAAGGGTTAATGGGCCGTGAAGACTTCTCCAGTATTATAAATTGATCTCTGGGACTGGTGCATCAATGAGATTTATGTATTCTGGTCAATTTATACTTGGATCTTTGTATGCTCTGATGTTTGAATAACACTACAGTCTTCCCAAAATAGAGCAGAAGACATCACGTCTGGCTTTCACATATTGCTGCATATAACCACTTTGAAGCTAGCTGGCTACTTCTAGAATAAAATTAGGACTTTCTTACAAGTATAAAACCAAAATGTGATTGTACATACTGAAAGTTGCAGAGGTTTTATAATATTACAAACTAACAAAGGGAAATTAATCAAAGCAACAAAAGAGATCTGAAGAGGAATATAATATAATTGTAAGTATTGTAGTTTCCCCCAAAAGTCATGGTTTTTAAACCTGTATGTTTAATGCAGCTTACTCCTTTTTAGTCCCCTAAAAAGATGGTGACAAATGTTTCTGTCAACTTGAATCACCTTCAGGATGACAACTGTATGCACGTGCTCATCCTCTCGTTTCATTAACGGCGGTTTTGCTGGAAGCTCTTCCAGGGAATACTCATTTTTGCACATCTGGCAGTTTGGTTCATTAGGCTCAAAGAAACACCACACTGCAGAGATACGTTTCCTCCAATTGCAAAAGGGTTTTGTTGCATCAAAGCTTGTGTCAGTAAGACGGCTCCATACGCTGATCAGAGTCTGATCGTTCCGGCTCCAATCCTGATCCCACAGATATTGTTGCACGTCCTTGTTTGTGCTGATGCAGGCACTTTGGTTGCTTATGGGTATGTCTAACCTGTCAGCAAGTAAAATAACACAAAGGGTTTTTCTGTGTAAAAAAAAAAAAAAGGCACTATTTTTATTTATTTATTTGAATGGAAAAGGGTCTAAAGTTTAGTTGTTTTGCTCTGCCCAATTGTGATTTTTCACAATGTATAATATTTCAAGATTCCGTTTTGTGAAAATGTGATTTCTCTCTCCAGCTGTGTGTGCAGAACAGTCCCCAGGAGGCGAGGAACATGCTGCTGCAGAATCCCCAGCTGGCCTATGCTCTGTTGCAGGCCCAAGTGGTCATGCGGATTGTTGACCCTGAGATAGCCTTGGTGAGAGGAGACCCGCTTGAGAACGAAGAGATGAGTCGAATCTCGCATGATCTTATGTGTTTAAAGCGAGGTTCATCTGACTGTGACCTTGTCCTTGAAAGCTAGTCTACACCTTTTTAAACCAGTAAGAGATTTTTGAGAGATGCTCTTCCATATACTCCATATCCAGAAAATGCTCCACCGTCAAACACCAGTCCAGCCTCTGATTCCCAGCGGGCAGGCTGGAGGAGCACCGCCACTCAACCCCCCTCCGGCTCCACCCAGCGTGCCAGTGTCTCAGCCACAGCCTCTGGTAAGTACAACTGTCTTTCACTCTTTAAAGTAATAGTCACGTCACACTTGTGTTCTACAAAATAGTCCCGCACTCTACCTTGAAAAAGGATGTGATGTTGCGGCTCTGATGATGGTAATAACTAAATAAATAAATGTTGATGAGAACAGTGTTTGCTAGCTGTTGGTAGTCTGGTAGTGTGATGATGTACTAATTATCTCGCTGAAACAAAGTTGATCAAAGGTGGAGATCTCACTGAGACTTAGAGGTATGGTTCTCAAGATTAAGGTTGAGGTTAAATTTACATACATTTTGTCATATGCTCAGCCTGGAATGCATGTCAATGGAGCCCCTCAAATGATGCAGCCCCCCAACATGGGTGTTGTCCCTGGACCAATGCCTGTTCCAGGACAAGGACCAGCACCAGTTGGACCTCCAGGTAATCATCATCATCATCAAACTGCATGAAAACTTGCATCGCCAACTGAAATGGGCAGGGTAGCATCATCTTTGTGTTTCTTAAATAGATTACTAAGGCGAGTCATGTGTGAGGGTTTCATCCAGAATGAGCCTACTGATAAGATGTGCCAAGTCTTTAAGGATTATAAGTTAAGTTTGACAAATAGTTTTACAGTTTTTTTCATGAAAATAGAAAAGCAAAGCAGTGTACACAGTTAGAACTGATTTTAAGACCTTTTCAAAAAGTAGTTAAACATTCAGTAATCCATGTCAAATTAAGAATATTTATATAGTAAGCATTAATATACTGTATATAGTAAGGGTGCTCCGATCAAGATTTTTGGGGCCGATCACCGATTGCTGAAAGCAGTATTGATTAATACCGATCACCAATCACTGGGTCTATTTGAAGCCTTCTATTTACCCTGTCATATACAAAATTTTAATAGTCTTAACAATTTATATGTATTAAAATGAACAGAAGATAATGTATTGTGAATTGTCAACTGTTTACTTTTATTGACAGGAGACTTTCAACATTCTGAATCCTGTTAGAAACATCTTAAACAGCTTAGATAATTCAATATATTCAATTAACATTAACATTATTTAAATATAGTTTCCAGGTTCTTGGCATTATCCGTTAGAATAACGTGTACTTTTTCCTTCGGGATTCCCCATGCGAGAAACATGTCGCTGAATGCGGCAGCAAGAGCCTCCGCGGAGTGTGACGCCAAAAATTCTTGAGAATGAAGCACAACTCTTTTTAATTCAAAGTTTTAATTAATAAACTGCGCAGTTAGGCTCAACATGGACATCTCTCTCTCTCTCGTAGCGCTAACTAACTTTGGAATTTCCTTGGCGCACACGTTGCAAATCGCTAATGTGTTGTCTTTTTCAGACACCGTGTACAACTGCCAGACCGGTGAATGAAGAGAGTCCGCCATTTTAGCTGCGCGTAGAATTTCTTTTCTCACGAGTGGTGCGTCTCATCGGCCCATCTGATCGGCCTTTAAGGAGACCACCGATCAAACTATTTAAAGCCTTTATCGGCCGATAACGATCGGTGACCGATCAATCGGAGCACCCTTAGTATATAGTTATGATTATTCAGGTGCCAAACTCCAGCTACCAAATGTTTTCGTCTTTAGTAGTAAACAACAATGAACGTAACGAGTTGTTCAAAAAACAGGGTCAGTGTTTTTTGCTTTTGCAGTTTTTCCAATGAACCGCCACACAGTGTAGTGTTGTATTTAAGCAGATCACCAAAATAGGTTTGGCCAAACAAGCCTTAGTATTTTTTTTTTACTTGTCTATTCCACTAAAAAATGACATTAAATTATCATGCAGCAGCGCATGCAACCTTCCCCTCATCGATTTTTACCAGTACTGTGTAATGCAGTGTTTTAAGCTATTCTCCAGTTCAGTTATTTTAGCAGTAACGTGTAAAAGTGCACTTATTTTGACAGCAGCCATACCTGCAGTACCCTGTTACCGTTACCATTTATTGCACATGCCATGGCTCACTGGGATCACTAGGTGTCACCAGAGCCTTGTAACTAGTCAAGGTGCTTTATAAGAATATTATCAGCTTGACTGTTTATTCTCCCTTAATTGTCTTAGTGTTTAGTGTGAGCCTTCATGCAACATATTTACAAATTGTGGGTGTTTGTGTGTGTTGAACATGCTTCAAAATGCTCAAAAAGTGCTGCTTTGCTCTCTTGAGTCTTGTGTCTCCTGTTCTTTTCACTTTAATGCTGGCTCAGGAAACCTTCAGCATTCTCCCACAGGATCGTCTGGGCAAGCTGCTATCGAGCGGTCGCAAGGTATCACTGTACTCCCTCAGTTCTCCAGTCAGGTCATAGGACTGTTATGGAGAGGCCAAATGTGTCCAAATACATTGCACTTCTGGGGTTTGGTGTTAGTTTTCTACAGTTTGTTAGACTGCATGTCCATCATAATCAAATATGAACCTTTTTTATTTAGCCTTTAAAGTAGCCTGTTTGCGTAAAGATTATGATGTCTGAGCATAACTAAAGCAGAGAATGTGCCATTTCATGAGGGTGGGAGGATGGTGGTGCCAGTGCATGTGAACTGGTTTGCCAGGAGTAAAACATTTTCAGAATACAAATGCTTTTGGGTGATTCTATTGTCAGTTTTTGATGCCGAGCCAAATAATTAGTTTGTATTGTAGGTCATTTTTTAAATTCACATGACCCTTTTAGTTTAACGTAAAGGCAAACTATTTAATCTCAGTAGAAAAGTAGCACATGTCCTCAGAACGCAACTTAAATGACGTTGACAAAGCTGTGTCTGTTGCAGAACAGTCATATGATACATCATAGATGGATTGATTATCTAACTTGTTGAGCATGTTAAACGTTAGTATGTGGCTGTAAAATGTATAGAATAACCGTAGTAAAACTCAGTGGTAAAACTATCTGAATTAACAGAATTCATGTTGAATATACTGTAATATAAGCTACATAAATACTAAAAAAACTGAACCGTAAAGGGAAATTGCAAAATGTAGCACAAAATATTAATATGCAAATTATGTGAACAAAAAAAGGTGAAGTCCTGGCTTTTCAGTCTATTACGAAGATTATGTTGAAATAGGGAAACTCTAAACTAAGTGTTGAGAGAGGTACCACACATAGAATGATGCAGCCGTCCTGGTCCTGCAGTGAAATGGAACAATCATCTTTGAGTCTCCGAAGCGTTTGAATTGGAGGCACCAACAAACATTTTCCATGCTGACAGATGAATGGTGGTTTGGATGTTTTGTTCATGTTCTCATGTCTGACATTTAACAGAAAAGAGATGGCATTAAAACCTCCCTGTCTCTATAACACGACTTGGACTCTGGGGGTTACTTACACAGTCCGCTATTTGTACCGTGGGAGAGTTTGGGAGAGACGCTCTCATTGATCCAGACTGATGGATGTGGACCACAGCAGAGCTCCTGTGGTTCAGGATAAGATGTAACGTAGGTGCTGAGGCCACCTGTTGCAGATGTTAGGATGGATAAACATTTTTGCCTGGGGGTGGAATTCAGGCTAGTCATTCACAGGGTTGATACGTCTCCCCCATTAAAAGATAAATCAAATAAATAAAAATAAAAAAAGAACTCAACCCTTGTCTTTATCAACTAGTTAATATGAGACATACAATGCCAAATTCTTAAAATCAAATTATTGGCATTCACACATTCGGTTCCGTTTTTTCGTAAACAACCGCACATTTGGTAAAGACGATAATCAGTGGCTGTATTGCAAGGTTAAAGATGAAAATAATGACTTGACATATTATGAGAGGTCTGTCATTATATCTTTGCCATGTCAATTTTAATGGCAGTTATTAGTTGTGACATTTGTGGTTCTCGCTAATGGAAATAAAGAGCTGCTTGGCTTCTGTTTACTGATAATGATATACCATTGCTGAGTGTGCTTTCGAGCAGCATGGTATTTCATGGTGCATGGTAAGAAGCTTCTTCTCTCTTGTTTTTCCCTTGTTCATGTTTGTCGGCACCAGTCGTCAAAAAATCTGTCCAATTTCTTGCCAATTATCCACCCTACAGTTTCAATGTCGACAGGAGTTCAGCTGTCCTTTACCCCATCAATTTCTTCTTTTCTTTTATGAGTCAGCGGTAACAGAATGCAGTAAATGCAAATTAATCCATATTAATGTGAGGTACAATGCCCCCTGCCCTCAACCAAACCGACGACAGTTATTCTCTTCCACTTATTATTTGCCAGCCTAAATAATCAAACATGTTAAACGAGCCAATATTGTACACAATACACATTTTGATTAAGGTAAAACTACATCAGGGAGTCCCTTTCCTTTAACTGGAATGTTTGGCAAGGCAGTCTATATGTCATTTAGATTATTTCACAGCTCACCTAAAAGGAGTTTAGAAAGAAGTGTGAAAGCCTTATTCAACATATTGTGCCCTTTGTTTCCCTTTTGTAGACATTCATGCTGATTGACATGCTTTAGCGTAACTGAACACTGATCAAACACTGATTTGAACTGATTGTACTTGATTTTCTCTCTGCATGCTTCCTGTCATGATGATCTGGCCAAAAAACACCAGAGTTACAAGGCACAAGTAGGAAAATATTCTCAAGTCAGGACATTTGTGTCTGTGGGGTGGGGGGCTGTTTTAATGCGTTTACAGACAGGTTTTCATGTGTTTTGAACCTATGATGTCCCTTTTTTAATGTCAATGAGATTGTTTTCCTGCATTTTTGTGTTGCTGTTCACTCTCCTGATATTTCCCTGTCTCCCTGTCACTTGCTGTGGCAGTTTGATGTGGTCACCGTGCCCTGTGTTGTGTGTTTATCAACCCCCAAACTGCTCTCGCTTGTTTCCTGATATAGCTAACCTGAGCAAAAACTCCACGTTAATAGTTGTCTGGGGTTTCCCTAACCTGGAATTTCTGCCTTTTTCTTAATGGATTAGTCATGAAACAATTCCGGCTCAGCGAGTAGCAAACTTGTTTGGGCATAGTATTTCACTAGGTGGTTGAATGTATGATTTTTCTCCACTCAGGACCAGGCGGTATCCCCCCCAGAGGCCTGCTGGGAGATGGTCCGAATGACCCCCGGGGCGGAACTCTGCTGAATGTCACTGGAGAAGTCATAGACCCCAAGTAAGATGTCCACCCACATCACATTACCAAAATACTATAAGCAGTTTTTTCTGGATCTCATAGTTGTTAATTGAAGCCATTACACTTACGTTATCGTGGTAGTAACAGTGTGGTTTAAGGCTACAGAGCCCAGATTTTTGGAGGCAGCAATCACTCGTTGAGCTACTTTTTGTGAGATATGCAACAGTTTTGATAGAGAAGTCCATTAATAATGACTCCAACTGCAATCAGATTTTATGCGATACTCGCACAACAGCAGGGCACAGTAAAGTTGGTTACCTTGGCGAGACGTTGGAGGTGTGCAGTCCGTTGCCTACAACTCTTTATCTTGCAGCTCACTGTGGCTGCTTCTCCTTGTTCCATAAATCCCTTGCAGGAAATGAATACATGATCACCTAAAGGAAAATCCAAAGGATGTTTTGTTTCGTAAATGCATTTTTGACGATCGAATGACAAATACATAGTTTCCTGTTAATGCTTTCCCAGTGAATATTCTTTTAAGTAACGTTAATTTATTAAGGAACAGGTTTACAAAGTGCTGTACAGTGCTATAATAAAATTGCTTAAGGTGAAGCAGCAGGAAATGCTCCATTTGCATTAGCAGTGACGTAATATAGCTGTGATACAGTAGCCTGGAAATCCAGACCCAAATCCAAAAGATTCAGGATCTGGCACTGAGCAATGTAAGTCTTTTAAACTGTCATCTGTTTAGCTTGCCTCTGGCCTGCCTATATCAGATACACCGATGTGATTGGTGCAGATCAGATACAAAGGTATAGTTAATGAGCGGCATTTCTCGATGCCAGAGTAACTCGCTGAGCAAATTCAAATTGTACTCTCGCGAGAACTCTGGATTTCCAGGGTAGTGATACAGCATTAGGAGTGAAAAAGGCTCCTATTTGTGAGTAAAAGAGATTTTTTGGAATTAGGTACTCCACCACTGACATTGAAAACAGAGAAGTAATTACTGAACGGCAATACTTGAAATGGCTGTGGCTTGTTATAACTTTTTTTTTTTTTTTTTTTAGGCCGAAAATATCTAATTATAAGCTTGCCAGTTTAAATTTTTTAATATCATTTAATTGTTATTTTGTGCTTGTCTGTATTTAGCCGGGGTTACATGGGAGCTCCACCGCCCCACCAAGCCCCTCCCGTACACATGGCCCAAATGGCGAGTGGACCCCCTCCGGATATGAGAGGCCCTCCAATGGACATGAGAGGCCCTCCCATGGTTGAACCACGAAACATGATGGGTGACCCTAGAGGGCCCCAGATGATGGAGCCACGCGGACCCCCGATGGAAACCAGAGGTAGCTGCTCTGATGATGCTTCATAGTTTAAGAACTTATAATAGTTAAAAATGATTGCTGATTGGATTCATGTTGTAGACATTTTGGTTGATCTCAGTTTCAGTCACAGCTGGTAGACAAACCAAAAGGCACTAAAACCAAACAAGTATTTTGTCTTTACAAGAGGTTTTTACATAATAACTTAGTAAGAACTTTAAGGAAGTTCTTACAACAGTGTTTACACTTCTATCTATATATATATATAAATATTGCCTTTTATTTATTTTTTTAGGTCACCCATGTCACAATGTTTCAACGACACTTCTCTTAGCTACAAACACACCTTTTTCCATTTGAGAGTTTTAATGTTAGTTTCATGTAATGATCAATTTTTTCCATTTTTAGAGTAATTTTCAAACAAAATTGTGATTTACACTCCAATCCAATGATGAGGTGTGAACAGAAAGTTTTTTGGTTCTTAATGCAGGTCGGGACCCGAGGGCGATGGATGCTCGCGGTCCTGTGGCGGCTCAGAGGGTTTCCATGGCAGCAGGAATGCAAGGCCCCATTCCTCATGGCATGGCTCCAAATGCTCCTCCACCTGCAAGACCGGTAACGGCTGCATCTAATGCCTTTGTCTACTTCAGCTGCTTGCTTATGATTTAGTGATTCTAACCAAGTGTACACAGAGTGTAAATTGTAATTTCCCCACTGGGGATCAATAAATAGTATAAAATAAATAAAATAAAAATTTAACTGGCTACATTGCACACAAAACTGTTAAAAAAAAATTTGACAATTAATTTAATGTCCTTTCCTCATCAATTATAAGACTATAAATAGCAATTAGATAAATATTTACTTAATGTTACATTTAAAAAAAAATTGCAAAAGCCATATGAATGGGACTTGAAGGAAGAAAGATGCAAAAGTAATCTGTGCTATATGCTTAAATTGCTATTAATATTAATATTGATATTACTATGGATGGTCATTACCCCCCCTGATAAATGGTATGTTTGTCCTGCAGGGTCCTGGTATCTCTGGCGGTCCTGCATCAGGAGGAGGCTTCAGTCCGGGGCAGAGCCAGGTCTCTACACAGGACCAGGAGAAGGTAGGTGTCTGGGATCTGTCATCCCTGTATTATAACAAACTGGACCAAGAGTCACTTTGAACGGCCTTCATAATAATAATATTTTGATATTTTGTGTCCACGGCCAGAGACGAGATGTACACTTAACACAGATAAAACAGGCTTTGGTCAACAAGCAGCTGTTCTCGCATTGCCAGACCTTCCTCCACAGAGCTGCGGATGAGGGTCTGGCTAGTCCACACAGCGTTCTGGGATGCGGGGGAAAAAAGGGCTCTAGTTTATTGGCATTTCTTTAAACCTATCACAATAGTCTTGGGCGGTGCTAAGCGCCAAACGGAGCTATTGTGCCGCTGCAAAGTAGACTTGGGCAGGATCTTGTTTTGGTGGAACATGTGTACGAAAGTAAAAGTTGTTTGTCTTGCAACAGAAAACTCAGATTGGACAGATAGTCTAGCTAGCTGTCTGGATTTACCCTGCAGAGATCCGAGGAGCAGTTAACCATAGTCCTCAGAAATCGGCCGTAGTTTAAAATGACAACACAAAGAAAGCGGAAGGTAACGGACATACGGCTGAAAAGAAGGACATCGGCTGAATTTCTAGCGCAACAGGAGCAAACCTGGAAGTGGAACGTCGTGGATATAGACTAGACACCGAGAAGCTCTGTCCAGCGGCTTGTCAAATTGCCCCTGAGCAAAATGCTTATCCTTTTTTGCATTGTCATTCACTGGTTGCAAGTGATTCTATATCACCTTTTGTTTGACTTCAACAATAGCTGGTGATGTTTCAACACAAAGGCTTTATTATAAGGAATTCTGAATTTCCTGTTACCGAAGAATTAAGAATCACAGGAAGAATACTTGAGACTCCCAACAAGCTCTTATTGTCATGTCTTGTTTATTTTGAGGGCAGAAAAGCACAGTTTATCTCCTGTATGTTTGACAACTTGATTTTGTCCTCTCTAGGCTGCTCTGATTATGCAGGTCCTGCAGCTGACCCCAGAACAGATCGCCATGTTGCCCCCAGAGCAGCGGCAGAGCATTCTCATCCTCAAAGAGCAGATTCAGAAGACTGCAGGAGGGGAGCGTTGATGGTCTGACTGAAAAAGACTTCAAAAAGGTTTCAGGTAGACCATGATGATGTTTTCTTAATTTCCAGGAGATTCACTGGTGTTGAAGCATTGTATCGTCACAGAGCCACTCTGCATTTTCTGCCAAGTATTCTGTCTTCTTTTTTTCTTACATGCATCATTTTGATTTCAGGGCTCACAAACTGGTCCACCCCACAGACCCTGTCAGCTTGAGCTCAAACAGGTCTGAAGACGTCTCATTTTAGTTTGGAATATTGTATAGTGTTTTCTTTTTAAAATCCCATTTTCTGTTTTGAAAGAGTCAGGTTGTTGCTTGTGAGACATTTGAGTGGATGATGAATGCTGAACTGAATTGTCATGAGGTTTCATATTTTTCCTCCAAAGCCGACTGTTTTCATGTTATCGGCTTTGGAAACTGTTTGTCCGGATATCGTTTTGTCAATAAAACAAAAGAAAAGGTATTGTTATAATCATTTATTCAAAATGAGTTTGGAGTTGTATACAAGAAACATGATGAAAAAAAAAAACGGCAAATAGTAAAATTAAAATAATTTCTGTGACTAAGTCCTTCCATGTTGTTGTAGGATGATTAACCACAGGCTACGTGACAGGTAGTCTTCTTTCTGGTTAACTTGTGTTATCACTCTGACAAGGAAATGCCAGACTGTTTATAATAAAGCATTGTTTGTTTCCAAGGAACTTGTTCCCTTAACCAGTAATACTTAAGAAAAGTGACAGAAGCTCAAGGACATGTGCTACAGTATTTACAGTGCATTTGATCGTAGGCTAATATTAAAGATGACAAAATGTAAGGCTTAAACAATTGATCCACAGAAAATGAATCAACATTTTCATTTATCGACTTCTCATATAAAAAAAATACCAATTCACTAGCTCCAGCATCTTAAATATGAGTTCATGCTTCTCTTTTTGCGTGTGATGGTAAACTGAATCTTTTAAGTTTTGGTTGGATAAAATGAAAAATCAGAAGACATAAACTTGGGATGTGGTAAACTTTGATGGGCATTTTTTTTCTGACATTCACACAGGAAAATATCCCTACTTAATATATGATGTGCTAACAACTAGTGTACTACACAGAACACTTTTGAGGTCCTGATGTCTTGTAACGGTAAAATACTTCCTTATAATCTATAGTCTCAAGCCACCAAGATCTACGAGGGCTTCGCCAGAACTGCACCTTTTTTAAAATCTATCGTACAAAGTGACATCTGAGTGCAATTGATCGTAAAAGCCATGAGTCAGTTGATCACAAGAAATGAAGAAAGGGGTGTGTAGAAAGTCTGTCCCTGAGTTCTGCTGATAAAAGGACATGCCCTGCTTCTTTATCAGTGTGCAGTATAGAGTGTACAGGTTGTTGGTCTTAAAAACCCTAAATGCTGCTTCCTTGTTTTCTTTCTCTCAGAAATTCTCCTTGTTGAAGTAAAATTTGGTCTTCCGAGGATCCACATCTGAGTATTTTGCACATTTCTTTTCTAAGACTTTTGCTAGAACGGCAGGGCCACAAAGGAAAGTCCCAACCACAGACCTAAAAAAAGGAAGAGTTAGATTTCAGAGGTTAAAGTTTTAATGTGAAAGGTGCAAAACAAGTGCAAAGTCACCGAGAACAATCCACTCAAGTGCAGTACTTATAACTACAATTACAAGGTATTAAATATATTTTAAGGAAGATTTCATCTTACGTGGGGTTCTCTTTGCGGACTTGTTCAAACTCCTTGTCCCAGTTGGGTCTGCCATAGTGAGTTTTCTGTTTGAGCCCAGTGACCACATCTGTGTCCTCTTCAAAGTGAACCCCTTCATGAAAACGCTAGGACAAAAAAAAAAAAGGTTAAAGCTGAAAGCGCACACAGTTTATCTGAACTCTGACTAATTCACACACTTACAAGATTTTGATCCCATCCAGTCAGATAGAGTTTGTAGGTGAGGAAATTCCCCATTCCTCTCTCCTCCATCTCTCTCTCCAGCACCTGCAGCAGGTCAGAAAACCACTCAAAGGCGTGTGTTTCCCGGCAGAGCCAATAGAAGTAAATCTGAAACCAGGAAGCAGGTGTAGGCACATTAAACAATGATCCTCTTACAATAGAGCTTCAGGCAACTCTCCTCTAACGTGAGTAGGTTGTAAAAACAGTGTTATTTATTTAAGAGGGATTAACCAGATTTACAGGTCTAAATGACAAAAATAGACTGATTGGACATGATATGGGCGTTTTGGTTGTTACCTTCCTGGTGCGCAGTTTAGAGTTGGAGATTTTGAACTTGTACCAGATGGACTTGAGGATGGAAGCGAAGGGAGTGACTCCGATGCCGGCACCGACCAGCATGCTGACCTCGTAGTCGAATACGTCCTCGCTGGCTGTGCCAAAGGGTCCGTCCACACCCATTCTGAGAAACAATCATGAATAAATAAACCAGTCAGGAAAGTAAACTACAGGTGGTGGCCAAAACATTAAACAAGAATTCATCCTTGCAAACACCAATACAAAGGTGAGTGATGCTTTCATGTAACTGAGCATCATACCAGCCCCTTTTTTTTTGCTTTTAGTGTTATCTACAGAGGATATGCTCTAAAGTTCTCCTAGTGTTTATCTCAGGTTAAGCGTTCTTCCTTGCAGCTGACTATACAAAGTTACCCATGTAGTTAATGTGTTTTTTTGTTTTTAGGTCAAAATTTCCGCAATGGACCAACGACCATGGCAACCATGGCATTTATAGCATGAGCTGAGATTGCCACGCTCGTCCCTAGATTGGCTGTAGGTCAGTGGGATCGACAGGCAGTTTGAGAGAAAACCGGATCACATTTTGGCATTGTGCAGCCCAGCACTGGATTAAAGTCAATCTTAGCCTCAAGAAAACATGGTAGTGATTTAAGTAGACTAAGTAAATTGGGTAGTTTCTAACCTAACCTCATAAATCATATTTTTTGGTAGAAGTCATATTTCTACATGGCAAATAATTTACTAGTAAGTGTTGTAGAGTCATAGAAAACCAACAGTCATGACATGCATGCTGCTCATTCTGTGTAATTGAATCAGTCATTGAAAGGTGCATGTTCAAACAATAGCAGTGTTGTGTTCAATTAGTGAGGTGATTGATTCTATGAAGAAACAGGTTTATAGAAACAGGTCAATTATGGCCCATATTTAAGGAAGGAAGAAAGCAAATGTGCATACTTGTTATAGTGCATTTCACACTGAAATACTCAGCAGAATGGGTCGTTCCAGACATTACTCTGAGGAACAGCGGACTTTGATTAAAAAGTTGATTGGAGAGGGGAAAACATATAAAGAAGTGCAGAAGATTATAAGCTGCTCAGTCGAAATTATTTCAAATGGCATCCAAAGCCTGAACGACGTGGGAAAAACTACCATTCGAATGGATGGAAGAATAGCCAAAATGGCAAAGGCTCAACCAATGATCAGCTCCAGGGAAATTAAAGAAGACTTAAAGTTACCTGTGAGTACTGTTACAATCAGAAGAAGGCAATGTGAAGCAAAGCTACCAGCTAGAAGCCCCCGCAAAGTACAATTGCTGAAAAAAGACATGGGGGCAATAGGTTTAAATTTCCCAAAGGACACATTGACTGGCCAAAGGAGAAATGGCGCAACATTCTGTTGACTGATTAGATGACAAAATTGTTCTTTTTGGGTCTAGGGGCCGCAGACAGTTTGTCTGACGACCCCCGTGCACTGAATTTATGTCACAGTACACTGTGAAGACAGTAAAGCATGGTGGTTATGGGGATGTTTCTCATACTGTGGTGTTGGGCCTATTTATAACATACCAGGGATCATGGATCAGTTTCAATACATTAAAATACTTGGAGAGGTCATGTTGCCTTATGCTGAAGAGGAAATGCCTTTGAAATGGGTCTTTCAACAAGAAAATGACCCAAAACACACCAGTAAGCAAGCAAAGTCTTGGTTCCAGATGAACCAGATGTTATGGAGTGGCCAGCCCAATCCCTGGACCTCAATCCCATAGAAAACTTGAGGGGTGACAAAAAAAATGCTGTTTCTGAGGCAGAACCCAGTAATGCAGAGGAATTGTGGGTAATGTAGTTCAATCATCCTGGGTTGGAATACCTGTTCACAGGAGCCAGAAGTTGGTCGACTCCATGCAACACAGATGAGAAGCAGTTCTCAGAAATAATGTTTATGCAACTAAATATAACCCAAGTAAAGCAAACCCTTGAGACATCTTTTAGTTTATACAGTAAATGTTTGAGTTTGTAAAAAAAAATGCAAACACTGCTATTTTTTTAACATTCCTTTTTCTTCACTTTCTGTAACGTTATAACACAAACTTCATCAATTTTGGTCAAGTTTTGATTTGGAATTGTGTGCAGTGTTCCTAAAACATTGATATTATGGAATTAAAAGCTATTCTAAGGATTTTCAGCAGTATTTACCTTTTTAAACACTGCTATTAATCTGAACACAACTGTATAAACAGTTTTTTTCTACCATTAAATGCCTTCACTAACAATGTGGGCTTCAAATAACATAAGTGCTCACTTGGGTCCCTGTGTTCCCTCTGGTAGTTTCTGCACAATGTCCATTAGTTTGTCAGTCCAGTCCCCGGCTGAGCGGATGTGGACGCTGAAGAAGTCCTCCTCGGGGGCAGAAGTCATGGTGAACGGGTGCCACTCCAGCTGGGAGATGGCCGGGCAGTTGAGGAAGACGTACTGACCCACCTCCATTTTAAAACCGTCTTTCACCAGCTGCAGCTCCAGCACTTTGGACGGATGCATCACGATCTGAAAGTAAAAAAATAGCAAATAGGTGAAGTCACCTTCACATTATCTATGAAACAACCCAAAGGTAAAGGTAAAGATGAATCATGAATCAAACGTACCTTCCTGTATTGCACTGTCTGCATGTAACGGATGAAACGCAACACACGTTCACAGATGTACAGAATCATTGGACCAATCACCCACCACCAGGTCTATAAAAAAGAGAAAAATACAACGCTTTAGAAGGCCTGGTATTAAATGCTGTTGCAGCTTCTCAGTATTTTAAACAATTAAAAAGACAAACCTGTGCTGGCCCTCCCAAAAACTGAGGGATGGGACACTCAGGAATCTCTCCCCAGTAATCACTGCGGTCTTTACAAAAAGTGAAGTTGTGCGGTGGATCTGTTTTCTTTTGTCTCCTCACGATGAATCTGCAGATAGGACAGACAATTGAAACCTTCTTGCAATGACAACAACAACATTTTTAAAAAGAAAAGAAAGCTAAGACTCTTCCCATACCCGGCTCCGTGAAACACGAGACCAATGAAGAAGATGATGAAGAGATGGTGGATGTACCAGAAGACTTCAAAATAGCTGCGTCTGATGACCTCCATGGAGGAGGTGATGATGAGGATGAGGGCCAGAGTGATGATGACCCCTGTGATGCCAGCAATGGAGGTGAACACGAAGTAGGTTGGAGTCTGCTGCGCATTCTGAGACACAAGAAGAAGAGAGTGACAACGTGGACTATAGAAGCAGAGGGAGAGACTCAAAGGAAGAGGTTTGCAGCTTTGCTGGTTTAATCTCGTGAAAAGACCACAAATCCCATTGCGTCTTAGATGTGTAGTGTCCCCACAAACATCTTCAGAAAATGCATTTACGTTATGTGTTCTAGTCCCAGACATTTCTATTGACAGCCTTGCCTGTCAAGATTATCTTACAACAACAAACTTTCCTTTATAAGAACAAAGGGGGGGGACAGATTTGACACTGAAAAACTGTTTTGTTTCAGCTAAAAGATAAAAATGAGCACACAATCCTTCAACTTATAGGCTATTGAAACATGGCAAAATGAAATGAGATGAAGAGATTTATGTTTGTCTTATTTTAAATGAATGAGTTAGGATCACTTACGATGTCTGTTCTGCGGATTGGGTTCAGGTAGGTGGTGGATTCTGAGTCTGACAGCTTGGACAGAGCAGTGCTGAGTTTATCATACACTCCTCGTCTGCTGTTGTTGTACCACTCCACGTTCAACAGATGGGCAACTGTGTGCACGGCTGTCAGAACACAGAGGAGAGACGGGTTACTGCTGCTGCATCATTTCATTGGTCATACGGTCAACGGCTTTCTGTTAGAGACTCAATGTTTCTGGCTTGAGCTTAACTAGGTTTAATGTCAGGTTTCAGTTACATAAATAGTTAAAAAAAGAAAACGTACAGCGTTGTACGTTTTGGAAAATATTTGCAGTCCCTGTAGGCCTACTCGAGGTAAAGATTCTTAGAGTAAACCTTACTCTTAAGGTTCTTACATCTTTGAAAAGAGATAAGGGGGAAACTGTTTTAAAAACACCTTCAGTCAAAACTACTTGTAAAAAGGAAGTACAGTGGACTGGGAATGGACAATCACAATTTGTGTCATATTTGAAAAGTAAGAAGAAACGGTATCAGTAGGCTATCTACAGTAAAATACAGTACGTTTTTTACCATTCATAATCATCTCAGGTTCCCTTCACTGTATCTGTCACACTTGATAAATGATGAGCAATATATATATATATATATCCTACACACACACACACACACACACACACACACACACACACGTGTTACACATTCACGCAAATCCACACACTAAAATACAGATTAACTTTAATCCAAATTTAAAAGATGTATACCTTAACCAATTGCTACTTTCAATCTTTGAACAAAGAACGCTGTCAGAGAGAAGAAAAGACTAAAAGCTCACCTGTCATCAGAGCTATCATGTACGCCACCAGCTTGTGGAAACTCAGATTTTTGTCCAGTTGTTTTCTCATTGTTCTGCCGCAACACTGAAAAAAAGACAAAGAACATCTTTCCAGAGCTGACAAGCCTGTCGAGGGAGAGAGGAGTCCAGTTTTTGGTTGGAACATGGAGTCAGATATACTGTAAAAACATTAAGTTAATACTCCTCTTTGTTTTGCCAATTTAATGTGTTGAAATAGCACAACGTTTCCCAAAGAACTGTTATAATTAGTGCAAAATCCTTGGTGAAAATTATAAAAATAACTATTTGTATATAAAGATGCATGCCAAACTCCTTAGAAAAACATTATACATCAAAGCTAAGAGCTGAAAAACATGGAATAAAATCGTGACAACATTAAATTATAAAAATACCAAAGAATAAAATTAAAAGAAAAAACTGAGGTGATTTACAGCAGTCAAACTAGTTTTTATGGAAGACGGAAAATACACCCTGAAAACATAATGACCTCGCCCTGTTGTGACATCTCTGTAAGCATGTAGTGTGTGTGTGTGTGTGTGTGTTTTAATGAGGAATATAAAATCAACTTCACATGGAGCTTCAAAACACCTAAATACAACTTTTCATATTGAAAAAAACTAAATGCTAAAACACCAGTTTGTTTCACCTTTGTTTTTTTTAAATACGGCAATGGTAACACAAAAGGTAATGTCAAAAAGAAAGGGTATCAGTTCACTGAATCTTATGATATGACACTTGATACTGACTGACTGATACTGAACATCCTGATCTTACCACGAAGGAGCCTCGGAGCAGCGACAGCAGGTTTCTGCACACCGGGAGGAGGATCAGCATGCAGTTAAAGTTGAGGACAGCAGCAGGAGCTCTGGCCCAGGGCAAGGCAGACTGGAATAATATATATATATATATATATATATATATACATATTTATTAGAATAGTTAAACAAGCATGTTTAAGCTGACGTCTATTCTCTTTACTCACCCCTAACAGATGACGGGTGTAGAAAAAGTCATCACTCAGATCGTATAATTGGTAAAACCAGACGAAAATGAAGATGTTTATGGCCATCCAGACCACCTGCGAACACAGCCAGTATCACGTTTCCATCACAAAAGTAGCGTAGTATTTCAGTAAAAAAAAAAATTGCATTGCAATGCAATTTTTGCAAAATTAAGGACTTAGTCTGAACACTGACATTCCTTTTTTTTTTAATAGTTGGCACAAAAGCTGTGCCTACATTCTCTTATCTGAATAAAACAAACTCACCAGTATGAAGGATGTAAGTCCATTGTTAATAATCCAGTTACCCATGTTTGTACCGGCTTTATGTCGACTCAGTAACAGCTGCTAACCTGCACATTCAGTCTGTCTGCGTTTTAATCTTTGACGCTCCTATTCCGACTCCTCCCTCCTCTGTAGGTGCATAAGTGATGAGACACAAGGAAAATGTAATGGTTGCGGAAGAGAACAGGTTTCCCTACATGACCACATTCTTATCTGCCAACACTTGTTGAGGATCTGTGGCAGGAATGAGGAAGTATTTGTTACAGAATCCTGGAAGATTTACTCAACTGGACGGTGAAGCAAATCGTTTTATTGGACAAATAAAGTTCATGGTGTGTATGTGACTAGGAGTAAGTAGTCATGAATGAAGTCAAAAACTAAGACAAGAATGAATGTGTCGACATTGGATTATTTTATTCAAGTAAAACAAGGCACTGAACAAACAGACCAGACAAATCATTAAAAAAAAAAATGAGCAAACTGTGAAAGCACATTGATAAAATGTAAGTCTGGTTAATGCATCACCTGGAAGCTTTATTTTAAAAGACACATCTGATATTCTTTTTCAACAGAATATGTTCATCATATGACATTTTAGTGTATTTTTTGTAAAACTAAAACTTTTTTTTTTGGAAAACCAGACAGTGAACTCAAAGCATTCATGATAGCACATGTATGTAGTTGTATGTGAGGAAGATGAAATCTTCTTCTGAACTTATCTTGCCCTCATGTTTTTTTGTTGTTGTTGTGTCTGTTAAATGCAGATGCAAATGTGGGGGCGTTCGGACACGTCGGACACACTTGGCACATTTCCTGCACACCTGGCTCAGTCCTGTTCATGACCCACTGCTGCTCACTCAACACGGCCTTTGTGCATCGCTGCATATCTCAACATGATACATTCTTTGGTGTGCTGGGGCCTCGCTGTAGCCCAAGTGAATGTAATCACCCTCAATAAAAGACATCAGGAGTTAACCTGAATCCTTCTCACGTCCATGAATTAGTAAAGTTTTGTGCACTAAAGAAATAAATTTGTTCTCCAACACATCACCCCGTTAACTCAAAAACACAACTCAATCTGGTTTTGTGTTAAAATACTTGAGGTCTCGTCCAGTGGTGCAGCCTGCAGCGCCAGCTGAGATGCATTTCTACATTGGAAAACATAGGAGTTTGTTAATTTAATTCCCCATAAAGCCCTTCTCAGGCTGCTTCCATCATGTCTTCAACAATAGCCGTCTCCCGCTCTCCCAGCTGACTGGTGAGGTCTAGGGGTTGCGAGTTTTGGGGGTCCAGCAGCTCCAGTGGCTCCTCCTGCACTAGCACCATGGTGGCAGCGGTGGAATAGGAGGGTGCCAGCTTCCCTCGTCGACCTCTCGCTTCCCTCCGTCCTGTATGGCAGCAGATGCAGTGCAGGCAGTCGTGCACGTTGTACTTGAAGAGGCGTCTGCAGGGGTGGCAGAACTGGTAGAAGAGCAGCATGAACAGCACGGCCAGGCTGTAGCAGATCAGCAGCTGGACAGCCAGCAGCGGCGCACACACGTACTCGTAGAAGTCCGACTTGAAAAAGTACCAAAGCGTGATGAGAAGGAAGTTTTCAACAAAGCGTCCGCCATAGTACATGGCCAGGCGGCCCCAGCGCTGCTTCCTCTCGATAAGCTCTCGATGCGAGAGGTCCAATTGCACTGCCGACCAGCAGAAGATGTTAATGCAGGCGTAGAGCAACGTAAACATGCACAGCACCACTGTGGTGCCCAGCTTAGAGAAGTTTTTCTCCACATCCTGAGTCAGCGAGCCTTTCCTGGCCCAGAACTCAACCCAGGGGAGAAAGAAGAAGAAGAGCAGATTAGACATGCCGACGAGGATCACCCAGTGTGTGAGCGCTGTGCTGAAGAGCACCAGAGCGGTGATCCGGGTGGCAATCTCCAGCACTCTCCACACGATCATGCACACGTAGGCAAGGGGGCGTAAGCGCACCTTGTAGTCGTCATATCTGATCTGAATGGCCAGAACGCTGCATACAAGAGCCCCGTATGTGATGGAGATCAAGGTGATGATCATCAGAGCCACTGTGAAAACAAACACAAGTCATTGGTTACCCTTCAATCAACAGCATCACAACTGTAGCCTGGAAAATTAGACCCAAATCTAAAAGATTAAGGGTCTGGCATTGAGTAATGAAAATGGCCCAACTTGAGGGGTGGCACCAAGCATGCATTTGAAAATCTCATCCGGAAGCATCATTACTCGATGCCAGAGTGACTCGCTGAGCAAATTCCAATTGCGCTCTACCGAGAACTCTGGATTTCCAGGGTATCACATCTCTGCACTGTTCAAAAAATCTCTCTTCACGGTTTTGAGCACAGAGAACTCCTCATATTAGCAACGTAAAGTCCTCACAGTTCAATATATACTCAAATGTATTCCTTTACAGTAAGTCTAATATACAATTAAAGTTATATTCCTGAAAAAATTGAAATGTGCCAAGCACTCCTATGGTACAAACACTACTTATTCGGTCCAACACTCTGGTAAAGACTGAATTAATTCTACAACTATGTGAAGTATTGCCTTCAAATGTCATACAGACATCGATGTCCATCTAAGGATGAATTTGATGATCCCTTCATTTTTCCTCTAGTGCCATCATCAAGTGACATTTTGAATCATACAATACTTAATAGGCTCCTTTAAAATAAGCCAGCTCTGCGCAGAATCGATTACTGGGCAGTGGGCAGTCAGACTCAATGCCCAATCTGATTGGTGGAGTGCTAGCCCTTGACTAGCGAATCAGTGGATGAGAAAACCGGAGCTGACAACGCCAGTATCTTCTTATTACTAGCCATAGTATTTCTACTGTTCAGAGAATAATGACAACGATCCTTCTTGACTTCTATCGACACTCTGATGAAAACAATGACTGACGACAGCGTGCTCTGTGTTTACTTGGTCTAGAGAGATGTTCCGTCATTCTTTGGGCGTCAATACAGATTAGTGCTGCCTGCTGTTATGGAGACGTATTAAGACTGGTGCATATGCAGATTGTACGCTCAATTCGGCGTTGCTTCGGTGTGCTCCGAGGCACTTTTTTGAGAGGCGGGAGCCGACTGATCAGTCTGACTGCCTTTACAGGCCTCTCGTTCATCTCAAACAAGCCTATTATTACACCAAATACCTGCAAAACTAATGACACTCCCATCAGCCTCAGATGTACTGTGTTTAATTCTAATTATGCTAACATGCTAAAATATGATTGTGAATATGGCAAACATTATACCTGCTTAACATGAGCACTTCGCTCTAATCACTGCTGTATCTATACTGTATAATACTGCTTTACAGAGCTGCAACACTGTAGTGATTTTTAAGATAATCCTTTAGTGGAACGGTAGCATGATCCCCCTGTTCTTACATCTTGCAGGGAGGATGTATTTCTCCTGGATGGTGGCATACAGCTGGAGCGTCAGTTGAGGCGCAGAGCCTAGAAAAGCCTGGATGACCGCGGTGCGTTTGAAGGCGTTTCTGTGGGTGGCCAGGTTGCGCTCCGATTGGCCAATTTCCCACTCCATGGGCATCCCCTGTCCTTTCTTCAGACTGATCTTCCTGGAGATGGTGACGTAAGGCTCCTCCTTTTTCCCCGCCTTGAAATAGACCACCAGAGCCTCAAAACACCTGAGGACAAAATGAAAGTGACTGAGAGGAGTCATATTTTCCCATCAACAGAGGGCAGTGCTATGTTATGTTTAAGTTACCACAATGGGACATTATGACGGCTAGTTATTTAAAATAATAACAACAATAATAATTTAAAATAAGATATACACATAACACTGATCTTAGACATGTTATCTTAGGTTAGGGATCCATCATAAATACAAACCATAAATAACAACCACAAGCACAACACTGAGAAACCACCAGAGGGCAGGCATGTAAAGAAAACATTTACCAGAGTTCCTTAATGGATCAACTGAAAATCTGTGGGTGTGGTTCTCTTAATGTTTGCAAGGTAAAGACTTCCTGTGTTCAGCCTCAGGTGCCAAATCAACAATTCGTGAAGAAGGGAAACATGCTTTTCCACTGCGAGAAGTTTCAGTGCAGAATGCCAACTGTAAAGAACATTTTTTATATTACACAAACAAATGGATTTCTGTCAAATCCTTTCTACAATTAAAATATATATTACAGTTTTACTCCCAGACTAGTGTTTGGAGGCCCAAACAACAAACAATTAAAAAAAAAAAAAAAATAAAGAACTGTTCAAGCTGCAATAAGGAAACTACCTAAACACTAGTGTCAAGGTTTCCACCTGCCAACAACACAATGTCAGCATTATAATCCCTAAATTAGACTTGTAGAATGGCCTGAAACTCACAGTGCAGCACAGCACAAACCTCACCCTCTGAGGATTCCCACTGCAGCACTAGATCTAACGTCGCTGTGCTGGAATGTTATCTTTTGCTCCAAAATGTCCAACTTTGGATTTGAGAATCCCACCCAAATCTATTTTTCCATGGTTCAACTATGTGCTGTCCGGAACACTCCAGAATCAGCAGTCACACATTTCCAGCGACTGTTGCTTCAGCTGCTGCTGGAGGGGAAACTGTACTCTTTACTTCTAGTGCAAATGTGGCACAGTGCCAAGCTTCCACACTCATCCCTGAACTGTGTTTGATCCCATGTCGTTATTTGGAAGCACATTGTTATCTCCACACACACCCAAACAAACGCATGCACGCGAAGGTCATTCTGCATTAGGGTACAAGGTCTACATCAAGAAAACAGAGAAGGCCCAAACACCTGATTTACTGACATCCTTTCTGGCAGCAAAGTGGGGCTGAGGTTGCAATGTAAGGGTACTGAACTCCAGCCAGCATGCACTTAGGATTCAGAGGCAGATTGAGAGGCAGACTAAATTTCACTAAGGGTGGGGGGAAAAGAAACAGCAGGCCTGATGAATGCATTAGCCAGGAGAATCAATATGCTGACTTCCGAGGCAGCGACTTATGGATTTATTAAAAAGGAAACACACAGGCTACTGCGCTGTATTTACAGCCTAAACATGAAATCTGTTCCTTCAACGTGTAAATACAGCATTATGGTGTGACTCAAATAACACTCAAATGAAGATGAACTGGCTTTAAAAAGAAGTTAAATGACTCCTGTGGCAACTGAAATACTGGTGTTTTCTATCAATAGGGCTTTAGCAAGATCTTCTTGTTTTGGTCACTTGGGATTACCTCATCAGGCTCATTGTATTCACACAAAAGACTGTATATTAATGAACACATCCGGTTCGGGGAAGTGCTGCAAATGTGGAAGTGCCTTGAACTTGCATTCTACTGAATTTCAGCAGGAGGCGACACGTGCTGTTGCAAAAGGAGGTCGGTTTCTGTAGAAGTCTAGGAGAAAGTGACCCACTTCTCACTGGATTTGTTACCTTAGTTAACATTTTCATATTGAGTTTATAGTCTCAATCGCTAGTTTTTAAGTCTTTGACACAGAATGATGTTCACTTTTCGAATTATGGTCTCGATTTTAAAATATAACAATAAAGCAAGGGGTGTGTTAGGGCGTGGCTATGATGTGATAGCCAGTGAAAGTGTGTAACGTAGAGTGTAAGCAGCTCCTCCCTCTTGTCTAAAATCGCCACATCCGCATCCAGGATGGCTGTGCTCCTAACTGCAAACTCGAACACGGATAGCAGATCTCCACAAACCAGTGGGTGACATCACACATGCGCTGTCCATTAATATACAGTCTATGGTTCACAGTAACACATCAGACTGTGGAGAGATCGTGAAACACAGACACAAAACCAGAAGATCTACATGCTGAGACTGGTCAAAGTTAACAAGAATAGTATCTAGTTTCTGTCCCTGCTTGATGAGCAGGATCATAAGGAGACAAGTCAAGACAAGTCAAGACGACAAGTAGCAAATATCCCAACCCCCTCCTTAATGTTGCCATATTGACTGTGTGAACAGTGTGTCTCATGATCTTCTGTTAGATTCCAAGGCAACAAAAAAAAGGCTCTTAAAAAAGTTTATATGCAGTTATGTGTAATCATTGCGACATGAAATACCACTCATGATAGCAGACACGGTACGTTGGACTGTCCAGCCACAAGATCAGCAGATTACACCATCCCTGAGTCACACAGGAAACCACCCATCTCAGCCAAGAGGGAGCAGAGGTGATTTGTTTACAGCAGCACAGCGTGGAATGATAAGAGCTTGAAATAAAACTGAAATGAAAAGTTGTGTAATGGCATTCCCAGTATTTGTTTTTGGACTACACTGCTGCATTAGAAGCATCAGAGACGTCACAGCTCAGTGTAACAGATGATAACTACAAAAAAGTGTTCATGAAGCTCACATTAGAAATGCAGATAAATATTTCATGGTCATTGCGGTTTTAAAAAAAAAACAAAAAAAACACTGACATGAGCAAAGCATTCTTAGGTGGAGCAAAGATGCATTCATGATCATAAACAAGTTTGTGGAGCTAACATTGAAAAGCTACTTTTGGTTTTTAGCAGCTAGGGCTGTTTACTATTCAAATGAGAATTTTTGTATACATAGGTTGGCTAATGTCAGCTAATCTCCCTCTTCTCATGTCACGTCTGATAAACAATAAGTTGCGGGAGTGAGAAACAACACACACGGCATTGTGAGCTAACGTTAATTACAGAGTAACGTTAGTACAGGGGGGAGTGACAGGTTGCGGCTGGAAATTGGAAGAAGGATGGGAAATAGTTTTATCATGACTTTATAAATCAACACCCACTGACCCAAAATGCTTATGTTATCAACAGTTAGCTCGTTCTGGTTTCCTAACTGCGTCACGAGTTAAAGCTGCTTAGCTGGGAGCTTCATTGAGACAGGTAAAGTTAGCTGCCCTACAGATGTCAGAGTTAGCTTCCATCTCATATTTTACCTTTTAACAGCTGTCTTCTCAGTAATGGGACAATCCGCAAGAAACAGGTTGCATTTAAAAATCACTAAAATAGTAGTGGCAGCACCGTTTGGCTTAGTTATAAATGTCGTTAGCATTGTGGCTAACTATTGTTACTTCGTTTAAGACAAATTGTTTTGGCTGTGCTTTACCACATGATGTCACCGTGCTAACCGAGCAACGCTAAACGACTACAACAGAGCCGCTTCATTACACTTGTTAGATGATGTTTCATTACATAGTTCTCTTTTAATTTGTTTGTCGCTGTTTGCGTGGTGGAAAATAATGTTAACGAAGAGCGGCGTGCTAGAATTGCAATGCGCCATGACGTAGATCTCCGCCTATTCAAGGCCATGCTGTTAAGACATGTAACAACCACATGCTTATAGTGGCGGTGACAATGCATAAGCTTGAATAGTGTAGTAGGCCTACATATTTATAACAGGCACCACATGAGCTTTAAATATTCAATTTTTAATTTTATTCAAATATTGGAAAAAAAGAGACATTTGAATGGTATTATAGAGGAAAACTGACAGCTATTAGCAGCTTACTTCTTTTTAAGGGGACAACCCTAGATAGCTTTTAGCCATGCTAGCAGCCATGGGTGGCAGTGCCAGCCTGGCAGGTAACTCGGTACAGATTGAAATATCTAAACAACTACTGGATAGGTTGTCCTAACATTTTGTACCGACATTGATGGCCTCCAGAGGATGAATCCTCCGGGCTTTGGTGATCCCCTTACTTTTCCTCTAGCGCCACCAACAGGTCAAATTATTAACTTGTCCAATACTTGGGTTTATGTGCAGATACCTGTGGAAATTAATGACAATGCCATCAGCTTCAGCTGTATCTTGTGTGCAAAATGATAGCGTAAGAGACATAATCTTTTACATCCCAGGCATTTCTCTTCCTTGTCAAAACCTGGTGCCTACATTAACCACAATGCAACTTGGATAATGTAACCGCAAGCCGAGATGAGGATCTGGATTCCCAGATTATTTTTTTTTTCTTCAAAACTTTTAGTCCTAGTTGTAGATATAATAATGAATTGTCTCAACATCAGTGTGTTAAACACCAGACCTCTTTATCTAACAAGATAAAACTATTTTATTTCTGAAGGTAAGTAAAGCCTGACGTAAAGTCACACATTTGTCATCAATGAATTCCTTAGCTATGTTGCTCTGCAGAGTTGCTCACAGCCAAAATGTGACATACTATATTCTTCAAACAACACTTCTAAGCTGCAGGCCACACAGCTTTTGACTGAGACTAGAAGTGTTGCCTCGCTTTCACTCCCGATTGAAATAGACTCTGGAGCTGCAGGTGGTCTATGTGGTCAATGTGTTAATAATAATAATAGTTATAAATCTGTGTCTGACCTTGGTCTAGTTATTTGTGGAAACTGCAAATCTGCATGAAGCACTGTTGCATTAAAAGAAAGGTTATATGGTCCTGATTTGTGAAGCACTGTTGGCTCAATTGGCTTTTATCAAAAATAGTTAATAAGGAAGTATGCAAGCCGCGTGCTGAATTCTGAAGGAAACTTTGATCCGTTTTCTGCACCACGTTAAACAATGGCTAAGCTCGAGTAAAAAGATCAGCAATGATGATAAGAATTTCTGGTCTTCTGAACGGCATTGTGGAATTGTTTATTCTGTAAATTAACAGCGGTACCTCATGGCTCACTGTTGACCTTTTATATAAAAAGAGAATACCAAGTATATAATTGATTGTTAAAGACGTCTCTGCCTACATCTTCCTGCATGAGTCACAATTCGCCAAACAGGTCTCTCAGCTGAGACTAACTGAAACTGAAGTGTAAACTGGCTGAAACAGAACACCTCCTTCAGTAAACAAACACTTTTTAAACGTTTAAAATGTGACATTTTCACAGCTTTGTTTTCCAAGAATGAATTACTTCAAGAAGACTGTTCGGCATCATCACTTTTCGGCAACATCTACCACCCCGCTCTCCTCATGAGCCAGCCAGGCCTGACCTGCAGTCTGATTGGTCTGCATCACAGAAGTAGCCTGGCTCCGACGTACTTCAACTCAATTTTCATTTTCCTTCAGTACTACGTATGGGTTTGCGGTATAGTCTTGGGTTTTCTCCCATCAAATCTTTACCAGTCCATTCAGCGCACAGAGGGAGTGGCTGAGAACGATGATGTTGGGTGCTAGTTATATTTGTAGTTCCACAATGCGAGAAATAAGATAATAAGGAGATGCGAGCAAAGCCATTCGGCTCGTTGTGGCAACGCTGCTGAATGCCCAGAAGTTAAAGCCCGAGCAAGAACAATCTTTGATGAGTTTTGTTGGGGGCCATGATGTTGTGGCGCTCCTCCCCACGGGGTTCGGGAAAAGTTTGATTTTCCAGCTCGCTCCGTTAGTGGTGAAGGTGTTGGCAAAGGTGAACGCTAGCAATACTAAGCAGACGTCACAACCAAACATTAGCGATTGGTTATGGCAGACCCAGAGTGGCGCTGGGTAGATCCAATAGTTTTAAACTTCCACAGAGTACCCACCTTCCAGGAAGTTAACACTTGTCAATGGAGAAAGACCAGACCCTCTGTACAAATGAAATGTACAAGAGTCTGGAGGACCAGGCTAGCACAGAAGGCCGTTGGGGGCCATTATCCTGAGATGAGTTCGTACAACATGTGTTACATGTGCCAGCTCTGCAGTCATTTGACAGACTGTTGTAGACTGCAGAGGGTTTAACTGTGACAACACAACCAAGGAAGACATCAAATTAGAAGAAGCTCAGAAGGAAAAAGCTCTGAATATTTGAAGGCCTCTCTCTATTCAACACTTCTAACAATGTGGGAGGTTGTTATGTTCAGTCGTCCCTCCTGTTCTTCATACTGGAAGGCTTTCCATCTGGAGTGGGATTCAGTTCATGAGTGCCAAATTTATGATTCTTATGCAGTGCAAAAAAAAAATAAAAAATAAAAAAGATGCTGCAACAATCATCAATCATAACAAATTATTGTGGGTGATTAAATCTAGTTGATGAACTGCAACAGATGGATGCTGACTGTCATTTTTTGCAATATTTTTGCTTGAAAAACTATTTCTATTCAGTGATAATCAAAATACTTGAAGTAATTGATAAAGTGATTCAGCTGTAGTCAGCTTCCTACATTTTAAACAATCTTAGAAACAGTCTTGCGATGGGATCACCAGCATCATTATAATGATAATCCACCGATTCAGGCCAGGGGCATAAAGTATGGGGGGGGAGGGGGAGCCCCTTCCCTACTTCCGACGCCCTTGCTCGGACCAAACCCACCTTTGAACTCTGCTTGAATTTTGATCTCAACTATACACCTGTAACGTTTTATGCCTGTCTCTTGTTGTGAGTCTATTGCGTTGACAACATCTGTCCGCAGAAGACATTCAAACCTGGCCAAAGTACTCAGAACCTCTGTGGTAGTTTCTGCTACAGTGTCTCCAGGATCACATTTTGCCATGATGACACACACAGATTGATAAGGTTAAAATAATATCTGCGTTGATGTCTTGGTTGGTGACATCTCAATAAATCATGTCGGCTCTCAAAGATGCTTCTATGCACTCAACAGAGCTTGTCATAATTTGTATCCTATTAACTGTACTACACTACCTAACTAAAACTACAACAATAAGATCAATCAATTAATCTGCCACCTTTTTCAATACATTTGGTTTGTGTCTTAACATGTCAGAAAATAGTGAACATTGTTCATGACATCTCAAATGTCTTGTTTTGTTGGACCAACAGTCCAAGTCAAAGATATTCAGTTTACTATCATCCATGTCAAAGAAAAGGATCAAATCCTCACATTTGAGAAGCTGGAACATTTCCGGTTAAGCCTACAAAAAACGACTGAACTCTTAATCTATTATCAAAATAGTTGACAATGTAAAGGGCATTTGTAATGAGTATTTATAGAGGAAGAAGTCCAAACTTTTTTTAAATAAAATTGCCAGTTTAGAAAGACATGACAAAAGGGCTTTTGAACACACTTTGCATGTTTCAGATGATAGCCTCCAAATCACATCTACCACAGCCTGGCTGAAAGGAGAAACACCTTAGCCAGGAGTAATGCAAAGTATCATGATTTGAAGTTAATTGTCTTTAACTTACCACCCCCACCTAGTGACCTCACCTACCGAATGACAGGACCGAGCATCAGGAGATGCAGGAAGAGAACCAAGGGCCGGTCCCGACCCAGGTCTCTGTGGATGAACGTCAGCGCCAACTGGATGATCACGGCGGGCAGCAGCATGAAGGCGATGGTCAAGCCCATCCAGATGTCGTCGTCGGTCTTGTGGTACATGCTGCAGAGCACGGCGGCGGAGACGAACTCTGCGCAGTAGAGCACGGTGGCCAGAACGACGCTGAACGGAGGCTGGATCCGGCTGTGATTGACCACCAGCATGACTCCGTTCTCCACCACTGTGGAGCACTCCTGCTGGTCTATGTCCGAGCTGTCCCTCTCTTGCTCTTCCATGGCCACTTCGCACATCATTTTAATAAGTTTGGTTAGTATGCGGGGCACGATTTGGGCGTCGCTGAAGGACGTTGATGCTATTCGGAATTTGCAGTAGCGTGCCCCAAAAACATCACTTTTTTGAAAATACTTCCTTTGATGCGCCGCCTCTCCCAACTTTCCACCAAGTTTATCATCGCTGGTTTCACATTGTGTTAATAACTTCACGACTCGGCTAGCGCTCCAGTGCACCCTCACACAAGGCTTGGGTTTTATTGCCTCGTAGCCTATATCGTCGTACGTGGCGTTAACACCCTGTTAAATCGGGTGGAACCACTTCAATGCCCGCAGCGGAGCGCTGTTGTTGCCCCGTCAGTCAGTGTGAATGATCGGGAAAGTTCAGCCTCGTCCCGTAGGCCGCTCATGTTCAGCCTCGCTGGTCATCGTTCTAACAGTAGGCTGGTCTACCTACTTTGTATGTTAAACTCACAGGTTTTCTCGGCTGTTTAGTCGGACTTCAGGCTGCAGGAGGCCTGGGTGTCTCCGTGTCAGCATGTATGCTGCTGCTACCAGCTCGTGTTTTCAGTCTGTTGATGCGCTCTTAACAGCTGCGTTAAGCTAGCCAGAAACACACAGGGCGATACCGGAAGTGATGGGCGGCTGCCTTCAAAGTATTAGAGATTAGAAAGATAAGAAGGATATATATATATATATATATATATATATATATATATATATATATATATATATATATATATATATATATATATATATATATATATATATATATATATATATATAGTAGGCTAATAAAAAAAGGTGCAGTACAACTGACCAAAGGGAGGTGCATCTGCTGTACAAATCTTACAAATTGCAGGCATAGAAATATTCTGTATTCGTGGAAAATAGAAAAGGAAAACACTGAACGCACTGTATAAAGGGGTTATCTCGCTGCATGAAGAACAGGGTATAAGAAACAGTTTAAATAGTAGTAAAAAAGTGAATTGAGTTTGAGATATTAGGAAAGTGTATAAATTGGTCTGGATGTTTTTGAGTGATATCTTTTGAGTACTACTATTAAAACTACTAGCCTACTACTAGCAGAGGAGTAGGGCAAAGTGAAATCTCAGAGGCTTTCTCAATCCAACTAAAATACCTAGAATATTAAAAGGCTTTATTGTGATTAAGAGGAGCACTACAAGTTATGTTTACATTTCATTCTATGCACAGCTAAATGCACAGTAGTTTTATTACTTTATTACTTTTATTTTACTATTTGTCCTTTCCAAATGAAAGCACTGTAGAGGGTAAGCATAGAGGGATCAGTTTCTCTGCACTTCCATTTTTAGGTTTCGCCAGCAGGGAGGACTTGGCCTTGTTATGGTGACCTGCAAGCCCCATAGTGAAGCAGCCACACAAACAGGTGCAGCACACACACTGAATCATTCACTATTGAAATGTTACTCTTTCTTCTCTTTTTCTTCTCATTCACTTTTTACACAAACAATTTCTCATTATATTACAATTTGTTAAGGCTACATGGACACTAGACAGCAATACCAGTTTGTGACACAGCACAGAACCAGTTGGATGTTTGTTCAAGTACTTATTCAACAAGTATTGTGCATGAAAGGGAGACCATCTTTAGTAAAATACCTAACATTTCCATTGCAAACTACTCTCTGTCACCCTTCACACATGCAGATGTCAGCATGACCTGTCACCTAAAATAAACCCTGTCTTATTTTTTACTGTCACCTAAAATAAACACATATTTTATGCATGTCATATTTAATGGAAAAATAACTTTGACTTCCAATATGGTAGATGTAACTTTGCTGTCAAGTTCCCTTCAACTAAAAAACAACAAAAGGTGTTGTTCTGTGTATATTTGCCTATGAACTGTGGCACAGTTTCTAAACAGTTCACCCCAAACCATACCAGCCTCACCCTGTCTAATGAGCTGTCATCAGTTGTTGACACAACCTAAAAAGGCTTGTCATGACTAATGCATGTGTTTGGTGAAGCAGTGGTGTGGTTCGGTGACTTCAGACTGCAAAGGCTGTGTGCTCAGTGGAGACATGAAGAAGTGAAAGATGGAAACCTTAATACTGAGCACCATGAATGTGCACAGTTTTACTAATCAGGTCGATGAAATGGGACACTCTTTCAAATTCTTTACAAGAGACTTTGTCTTGAACTATGTTTAAAGGGATACGTCAACATTTTGGGAAATATGCCTTTCATTTCTTAAATTTGGATTAAAAGATATTAATCTGGCTGTATGTAAACGTGAAGGTACAGCCAGGAGATATTTAGCTTAGTGTAAAGCTGGAAGCAGAGGAAAAGTTAGCCTGGCCCTGTCAAAATGTAACAAAATCCACCTATCAGCACGTCTAAAACTCACTATATATACAGTTTAGATCTTGTTCATTTTACTCATACAAAAAAGTGTAAAATAACAATTCTATAAGAACAAAAGTAACAAAATTCACCTATCAGCACGTCTAACAGTTTAGTTCTTGTTCATTTTACTCATACAAAAAAGTGTACAGTAACAATTCTCCATTTTTCAGGAGTTGTGTGCTGGGCTATTTTTGGTCAGGAGCCAAGGTAGTCTATAAAGTGTTAACTGATGAACTTTAGGGGCTGGCAGGCAGATTTTTGTAACATTTGGACAGAGCAAGGCTGAACCTGGCTACGTCCAAACAGACCTAACATAGTTTTGATATTCCCATTCTACTGGACTTTTAGGAAAGAAAGTGAATAGGCGTATCTCCAAAAACTACTGCTTTAATGTTACTGTAATGTATCACAGTAGAAGCTGTGTAGTCCGACCAACTGTAACACAGATTACAATATCAGCAGTTGAGGGTCTTTGGACGTTTGCAATGTGAACAGAAGCAGATGGGGGTGTGGTCCTCAGCTGCTGCTGTTTCTGCTTTCTCTCTGTGTGTGTGTGTGTGTGTGTGTGTGTGTGTGTGTGTGTGTGTGTGTCAGTGTCAGCTGGCGCAGGGCTGTGGTCAGAGTCTGGGATAAGTCTACTCAGCAGAGAAGGGCAGAACCTGATTGGTTGTTGGTTTAATGACATAATGAGATGAGGCCTGCAAACAAACCATTGCTCCAGGTCTCTCCAAGCTGTCATTTAACATTTATAATTTAATTATATCAGCAGAAGCTCTTCTCCATAGTCCACTATCCATTTTCTTAACATTTTCCTATATTACATTAAGACATTAAATAATCCATGTTGTGGATTGGTGTGTTTAGAGGCTGCAAATCAAAAACATGTATGCTCAGCTTTGAGTAGACTAAGATTTAACATCTTAGCATGTCAAGAACTTTAAAAATAGAGCCTTTCTTTTATTTACAGAGACCACAAGGTGAACAGCTGCAGAGGCCATCTAGTGGCTTTATGCTGCATTACAGAATGTGTCAGATTTGCTTGATGATTGTCTGAATCCCATTATTTAATGTGTTGATCCTCTGTACATTTTAGTAAACCACTGTTGCACCTGGAAATTAATATTTACAGTCAGATAGTTATATTGTTTTAGGTTCAATGTTATTTGTATATGAAATGGGTCTATCATAAATAAACTTGACTTTCCTTGTAAAATGCATTGTCATCTGAAATACAATCTTGTTTTTCTCTTTATTATCCACACTGAATAACATTTCATTTATTTATTTCCTTTTAGTTTATTTGACAGGAATGTATCCCATAGATCAACAGGAAAACAATTGGAAATGAGTAAGTGTTAGCGTAAAGGGGTAGTTTTAATCTGTTGTCCCTGGCCAGAAGTTAAAAATGCACCATAAGAATAGCTTTATCTTTAAACATTAATATCTACGACATAATATGTATAAAACATAATTGAAATTTTTTTTTATTTGGTTCCAATTATACCTGTAAACATATTTCACATACATGGTAGTGGGACACCACTTAACAATCACCATAGTAATGATGTCATTATGTCCCTGAGTGACTAATGTGCATGCTATCACTTTCAGGAGATTACAGCACCTCACAGATCACACCACAAGACACATTTCATTCTCCTGGACAGATATATGCACCTTTGTGTAGTTTACCTAAAGAAGAACCACGCCATCCAATGGGATTAACAGTTGGTTTAGAGGACTCTGGGATTGGTTGAAATACCAACACAACATTTCCCAGGTTGTACCTAAGGCATGGGGTGACTAAAAGCTTACCGTGAGCCTGATTAGTTTTGCAGCTGGTGGGTAGAACATGTTAGTAGAGAGAAGCACCCAAACAAATTTATGGACATAGACTTACTTCTGTAAGTATTCTTTAAATTTCTCCTATCTTATCATACTTTGCAAATGTTGCAAATATTACACGTGATTAAGTCAGTCTGTGGTATCAGGCACTGATCATTTAGTGTCCACTGAGTTTGAAATGCTATATTTTAATCTGATAATTTACTGCATTTTACCACGCATGTGTACTGACCATTCATTGTCTGTGTAAATTTAAACTGGTTATGCATCATGTTTTTTAGTTACTTAAGTTATTACAGATATAATAACAAAATAGAGTATTTCTATTAGTGATAAACACAAAGTAATCTAATGTAGGTCACTTAACTGGGTATTATTGTGTTTAATATTCCAGTTTTTCTTTTTTCTTTTATGCGATTTTGATATCACTAAAATCAACATCTCTCTATTTACACAGTACGGACCAGAAACAACATCTCAGTAAACTAAACTACTAAAATGATTTGAATGAAACTTTTGTATTGCGCACTCACCTTTAATGTTTTTTTTTTTTTATGCCACAAAAAAACACATACATCTTTTACATTGACACAGCCCACAACTGTTTAGTACTGTGGATGGATGGTTTCTTTGAATTGACACTTTTATAATAAACTTGCTAAAAATGCTGCGATTTCAGATACCGGCATAAAACATGGAAAACATCCTCACTGTCTTTTATAGCCAAAGCAAATATGGGTCAGCTTGTTAACAACACTGTAAAAGCAGACTGTTCTAAACTGGCTTTAGCAGATTATGGAGCCTAAACAGAGGCACTGGACAAAGGAAGATCTGCAGAGTTCTTTTAACACTTGTCCCAACTTCCTCAAGCATACCTGTTGCTGTGTGTGTATTACAAGACTTGACAGGACCACTCATATTTTTTTACACATGGCAGAATGCCAATACAGGGCTCACACATCATCATTGATTATTGATCCAAGAAACTAAAGAAAAAAGCTTTGAAATGAAAGTGAGCTAAGAAATTCTAATACAGCGTATTTAAGATTCTGGGGAGGTAGAGAGAGACATTTGGAAGTCAAAGCATTGCCTGCATGTCTGACCATATGTAAAAGTCTCCTAAACCCACAGGATACACAAAGTATCTTTGTGTTCACCCTGGCCATGACTCCCAGTGACTCAACCGACTGGCCCTGTTTGTGTGTGTGTGTGTGTGTGAGTTATACTAAGGTTGACCATCTGTTTGTAGGTGCCAGTTCCAGAAAAGATGGTGGCCGCTGTGCTCACCTTGCTCACCTCAAGGAAACATGTTCAACCTGATAAGCAACTGCTGCACCTGGTTCTCCAAAATACAGGAGCCAACCAGGTAACAAATAAAACATTTCTTGAAAAATTAAATGTGTAATAAACCTCAGAAAATGCAATCAGTGATGCATGTGACGCATTTGGCAAAGCTTCTATCGTCCAAAAAAAAATAGAAAACACAGGTTCAAGGAGCTTGAGTGGCTCACCTGGTGGAGTTCACGTCCATATACAGAGCCTCTGTCCTTGAGGCAGCGGCCGCAGGTTGGATTCCGACCTGTGGCTCTTTGCTGCATGTCATTCCTCTTCTCTCTCCCCTTTCATGTCTAAGCTGTCCTTTCACAAATAAATATCTAAAAAACAAAAACACAGGTTTAATCAGCCTAATCACAAAGTTAAACCTCATAGATTCACCATATTCAATCAAATAAAATCCCAGTGTTGCTGGCATTGGAACTGGTTTGAAAATTATTATTTTTTTCCCTTTGGAAATAATATATTCATAATATGAATGTGTTTGTCATGCACAGTTCATTGATGGCACATGATTACTCAGGTTGCTGGTTTAATTTACAGCTGTCAATTAAAGCTATACGGTGCTCTTTTAAGTGAAATTATATACTGTGCATACTTCTTTGCAGGAAAGTGACCATTCTGGTGGTTGGTCTTGACAAAGCAGGAAAAACATCCTCCATCAGAGGAATGTTAAGAGGTAATTAAACAGTGACAGTTTAATTGCCAATTCAGCTAAAGGTGCTTAAAGCTGAAATACGACACATTATATACCTGTGTTACTTCCTGTCCTTTTTTTAGTCCCCAATGGTGTGGAAGCAGGACCTACCAATGGCTGCGTACGACATGAGCTGAAAGTGGAGAACTACCTGGTCACCTTGTTGGATGTGGGAGGCTCAGCAGAGTCGAGAGGAGGCTGGAGGGAGCTCTTTGGAGAAGCCCATGGGATCATCTTTGTGGTGGACTCTAGTGACAGGCAGAGGATAAAGGAGGTCAAGGAGGTTCTTGCTGACCAGCTGAAGCAACCAAGAGTGGCAGGAAAACCCCTATTAGTGTAATTATACCATACATATATTACAAGTGATCAAATGGCATGTGCTGTGTAAACAGGGCCCTCTGGTGGCTGATGAGGACAGACACTGAAATAACTAATTACTGGGTAACAGTAAAGCTAAAAGGTGAGTGACTTAGTGCTGAAACCTTTTCTTCTTAGGTTGGCTAACAAACAGGACAAAATGAACGCTTTGCTGGGAAGTGAGCTGATTGAGATTCTGTCCCTGGAGGCGCTGGTCAACCAGAGCCGCTCTCTGTGCCATATTGTAAGTGTTGAAGTTCACTACTGTAGTCGGAATAAACACAAATCTCTTGTAGGAATTGAACCCATGGATGGCAGACACACCTTTTTCCATTCCTTCTCAGGAGCCTTGTTCAGCCTTAATGGACCTGCGACGCTGGTCGGACAGAAAGACTTTACGAGGCCTTCGCTGGTTGCTGCGTGCTGTTTGTCTGGATTACCCAGAGCTGTGTACTCGTGTAGCCCAGGACAGCAAGAAGCCTCTGGAACCAAGAAAGAGGGAAAAGTCCTGGAAAACAGAGAAAGTTCGTAGAAAACCCAAGGGAGAACGGTAGGAGGAGGTTCAACATTATAGATATTGTACAGATCAAGATAAACCTAAGCATGATATAATGTTTACATGTTGATCTTTCAAATGTTCTCTCACTTCAGAATGCGATCCAGCAAGCAAGATCTTCGCCAGCGTTATCGGCCAAAAGAGAAAAACACAAAGGGTGAAGGAAAGATGCAACCCATTCGAAACATGCTGCAAAAGGTCAGAAACATAATTTGCATCACTTTTACACTCAATGGCCACTTTATTGGGTACACCTGTAAAATCTAATGCAATCAAAAGCTCAGCCATAAACTCTACCTTTACACGATATAATAATGTTCACTTTTGATTGACACTATAAGTTTGTCATTGAGGTTGAAGTTTGCAGTGGTGTTGAACTGGACTGCATTTTAATTGAAATATTGATATGTTTTGCCAAACCATATTTTTGTTTTTTGTTTGTCATGATTGTGAAGGTCTCTATAATAATGTGATTTGAAATGAATATTACAATAAATAACTGGAGAATTAAACTATTCTTTCATGTTCAGGAAACCAGTATGAAAAAGAAAACAAAGAAGAAGAAGAGGCTGGTTAAGGTCCAGGAAGGTGAAAAGGATCAAGTAGAAGCAAATGAACAGGAGGAGGAAGAGGAAGGTGATGGTAACGAAGGAGAGCATGAAAACTCTGGCCACAGAGAGAAAGCCAGCAGTGCCCTGATCCCTCCGAAAAAAGGCAAACTAAAACGCAAAACAAAAGTGAAAGAAGAGACTCTGGACGTGCCAGCATCACCAGACAATGATGAGAAGCCGCTTAAAGGTTGAAATCAGTTTTTGATGGCCAATTTGTTTGGGTTATTAGCTGTTTAAGAATGGAAATCTAACATTTATTTTATCTTATTCTAACTAAAGGGGAAAAAAGGAAGAAGAAGAAAGTTGTCAAAGTGAAAAGGAAGAACAAGATCAACACAGAGGAGATGTCTGGAGCTTACTCTCAACCTGTGGACCTATCTGCAACCTTTGGTGAGCTTCATCCACATCTTCCATCTCCACATCGAATGCAATAACACTTTGGACTCTGAAATGAAGTCACGGCTTTAATTTTAAAAAGATGACCCTGTCTCCTGATAGATCTTTACCGAAAGGCAATACTGGCTCTGAAGGAACATCAGAATCAGGGAAAGTGAGAGTGAATCTGCAGCCTGAGTGTGAGGATGTGGTCCACGGCAGTCGGACACAGTCACACTTCATCACTTCAAAGACAGACACAGAGATTCTGTTTTATGTCTTCATCACTTTCTATAGACTTCAGACCTGGTCCCTGAACCTTTGGAGTGAAATTGCTGATTCTAATGTGTAGGGCCGTCTACATAATCCTGTAATGATAGAAACATTAGTAAAAAAAAACATGTAAATAACAATGTAAACATTTTAAAATGTTAAAGATGTAATTGTGTACATGGCCAAATTGTTAAAGGCAGTTTTGTTTTAAAGGTCCCATGACATGGTGCTCTTTGGATGCTTTTATATAGACCTTAGTGGTCCCCATATACCATATCTGAAGTCTCTTTCCCAAAATTCAGCCTTGGTGGAGAATTACAGCCACTAGAGCCAGTCCCACAATGAGCTTTCCTTAGTATGTGCCATTTCTGTGTCTGTAGCTATTGGGGGGAGGGAAAGTGAAGGCTAGGGGTGTGGCTTTGACCAACTGCCACTTTGCTCGTTTGAAATCCATGATGTCTCTCTCTCATGGGTGGGCCAAATTCTCTGGGCGAGCAAAGCAGAGAAAGGGGAGGTAACCTTGCCCCTTATGACCTCATAAGGAGCAAGATTCCAGATCAGCCCATCTGAGCTTTCATTTTCTCAAAGGCAGAGCAGGATACCCAGGGCTCGGTTTACATCTATCGCCATTTCTATCCACTGGGGGACCATAGGCAGGCTGGGGGGAAATATATTAATGGTTTAAAAAACTCATAAAGTGAATCTATGCAGTTTTGATTGTAAGGAAAACATGTCTTTTTTACAGGGTTTGAATACTGTCAAGACATTACCAGACCACTGGGCAGAGTATGGGACATTGTTGATAATATAATAATAATAATAATAATAATAATAATAAAACATTTTCTCACAACTTGCATGGAATATCTATTGTGTTTACACTGAAGCAGTAGAAAAAAAACAAAGTATTTGGGGCTAAAAGTTACTAAGATTTAAAAATATAACGCTGACAACGAACAAAGAAGAAGATTATTTATCTGAATGTATGCTCAAATAAGCTTGGTTCTGTTGTTTCCGGTCTCTAGCTGGTCGAGACTTTCTGCCTGATGACCTATCTTATCCTTAACCATTCAAGGCAATGCTTAACCTCAACCATCTCGTGAGACTTTCTCAAATCTTGGGTTCCCATCTAGACACAACTGTTGCTCCCCACTCTTTTTGTCATTTCATAATTATTCTGTCAGATCTGAGCCCCAACATTTAGTTATCCATTTTAGTCATCTTGACCATCTTCCACAATCCACAATTGGTTTCCTATATCAGGATAAACTCTTACCAGATGGCACAACCGATTTGAGTCTTAGTGCTGCTAGTCTATACTGACATTCTGCTTGACAAAATCCAAAAAAGCTATTAAACAATCGTTAAATTGATAACATAAGAAAGTTTGTTGATTATAAAGAGCTTTTCATGCAATTTGATCGTGGCGAAAAGTCCTGTTAAAGTGTCTCTATTACTCACGTGTGAATTTGTGACATTATGTTTCACCATGTAAGATATTTCTACCACCTAAAGTATCACTAAAATTCCTACCATAATATTTAAATAGTCCTACATGAATCTATAGTTGCAAAAATTAGCTGCTAGGTTCATCCTGTGGTCATCCAACTTGCAGTGCAATGTGTAGAGTTTGTTTATGGAAGAGCATCACATGGCCTTTGTGTAATAATTATATTTAAAAACAAATTTATTTAGGAATATGCAACATAGTGTAAAAAAAAAATGAAAATAAAAGTTTTTAAATATGGTAAATTTTAACACTGGGATATCTCTGTATGCTTGTATGTGTGTGTGCTCGCGCGCGTGTGTGTCTGTCTTTGAAATATCTCATTACCTATTTATCCCATCTACTTCACACTTTGTTTCCTGGGTACCCAATGAACTTGGGGTTTGCAATTTGGAGCAGTTTGGACAGCGTTGGGTATTGGATAATAAACTGTGAATTACACTAAATGACACAGTAAAGCTGTAAAGCACAATAAAGCTTGAGGAAAACAAAACTAGTTAGCCATAACGCGGGATCTTGCGTGTCTACCCTTCACTATAAACTAAGGCCCAGCTTATTCAACAATTCAATTTCGACAATTTCGAGCAGTGCGCCCCACCAAGGGGAGCGATTCCTCCAAGTTGTCTTCACCGCACTCCCAATCAAAATGAAAACTCATTCCAGAAGTAACAAAATACTCCTGCCATCTGCACTTCTCTAGTTTAGGCTACATGTTGTATCTAATTGTACCATACACATTTAAAAACGTCAATTTGTAGTTTTATGGGGAGTTGCAGGACTATCAAAAGCTATGTTTTTTGGTTGGTGCAGTGACTTACTAGAGGTTTTGGATGTTGCTTGGCAACCTCAATATGATCTTCTGGCCTAGCTAGCTAGCTAACTCTGCAAGTTAAAATTGAAAGACGATGCATTGTAGCCTAGCTTGTGTTTTGAGTTGCGGGTGAGCTCCTGTCAGGGTAGGGCTACAGTTCTCCTGGATGCCGCGCAGAGAGAGGAGAGCTGAGAGGACCTGCGCGTCGCCATCTTCGTCATTCACCCAGAAGCCCATCCCCCGGTGGTGCATCTTCACCGGGAAACCGTCCACTTTCATTTCAATTCAGTTCAGGGGGAAGCGCCTGCTACACGCAGCGGAAGATGGCCTCACCAAGGACAATTACTATTGTGGCCCTTTCTTTTGCTTTGGGCTTATTTTTCGTGTTTATGGGGACCATTAAACTCACTCCTAGACTAAGCAAAGATGCATACAGTGAAATGGTGAGTAGTTAAAGCTTAGCTAGCTAGCTATTTAGCGATAAACCGTCCGCATCAGTGGGGGTAACGTTAACGTTAAAGGCCATTGTTCTGTTGGCTGCAGACGCGAAAAGACTCTCAGGCTCGAATAATGTGGAGATGCTGACCTAAATAATAAAAGATGCGGAAAATGAAAGCTTTCGATGTTGAATTGCTCTTCATAACTAACGTTACAGCCTCTGTGAAACATTAATATTAATTCATTTTCCAGAGTTGATTCCTGTATTTCAAATGTTAAGACCTGCTGTAGCCTACCGTTATTGCCTGTAGTAACATACCATGGGTTACGCCTGCATGTTTTAGGATGAACCTTTATGAATATTTTGGTATTACCACGGGCAACATTCATGAAACAGTATGGATACAAAACAATTTGAAAAATGTGTCTAACATTAGCTAGTAAACGCTAAACAGGGCTCAATAAGGAATGATAGATCAATACATGCTATAATTTAGCTTAGCTTAACATGCAGGATAATCAGTAGATTTCTATATTTCATAGCTTGCTATTTGTAGCTTAAATAGGTTGTAGCTGCTATGCTACTCGTTTAATACGAAGAGCAATGGCGGCGGATTCCAGCAAATTCTGTGAAATGCACCTACTGGTGCTGATGTTGAAATGACCAGTGTGGAAGATGATAGCTGGCATGCATTTAGGCTCCATGCAAACTGCAATGACTAATATGCTCACAAGATTTGTTCCTATAATAATTGTTTACAGTAACAGACTATTAAGCAATAAGTCAAAGAGCAATTTTGCAAGCATAGTGATGAAATAAAAGCATTTGAATGATAAACACTTTCTGACGTTACATAGTCCTTAAATAGCCTCACCCAAAGACACCCATTGGAGTTTGTATGACAGTAGTTAAATGTTAGAAATATTTAAACAGATCTTTGTACTTTATCTTTGCAGAAAAGGGCATACAAGAGCTATGCCAAGGCATTGCCAGGCTTGAAAAAGATTGGTATCAGCTCAGTCCTTCTTCGTAAGATCATTGGCTCTCTGGAGGTGGGCTGCGGTGTGGTGCTCACCCTTGTCCCTGGCAGGCCGAAGGATGTGGCCAACTTCTTGCTGCTGCTCGTTATGCTAGCTGTCCTGTTCTTCCACCAACTAGTAGGAGACCCCCTGAAACGGTACGCCCACGCTCTAGTCTTTGGTATTCTGCTCACCTGCCGACTGCTTATTGCCCGCCAGAGTGACGACCGGCCGGAGAGAGAGGACAGCCGAGAGGAACAGCACATCAATGACCAGGAAAAGAACAAGGTTAAGCAGTCTTAAGAGCCTCTTCTACTTAGGTCCAAGCCACAACGAAGGGAACCTGGTGCGCCCCTATGGATTGTAGTCATTCATATTTTGAAGAAATCAGTCACGTCCAGTCATATCCTCACATTCATCTCCTGTTCCATCCAGCTGGCTGACTGATTACTCTTACCCACTCCTTTGCACTCTTACTGTGAAACTGAAAACGTCTGATCCATACACTCTACATAACCATGGACAATCATACCTGTGGAAATTCTCATAAGCTCAGCACATTGTCTAAGTAGTGAATCAATTTTTCCTATTTATTTCAGTCCTACACTGTGTTAAATGTTTGTGTTTTTAATCCAGTATGAATTTATTTATGTTCAAAGTTGATTTGAGAATGCAGTTTTTCATGAAAGAATCTTTGTAGCTTGTTTTTCTAATTTGTTTTTATACTTTAGGAGAAACTTTAGGAGTTTCAATCGTTTAAGCATGTTTTGGTTAAGAGTATAGAACATGAACTAAAATGAGCACCTTTGAAACAATTTTGTACCAATTATACATCAACTAATATTACCTATTCCCTTACCATAGCCACAACCTACTTTGGGGCAGTGTTGCCAGAATGCAAATCTCAGAAGGAAAACATATAAATCCTTGTTAATTTTTCATATCAGTACATTTTTGTAGAATGCATGAAATCCTTTCTCCCAAAGTTAAATTAGCTGGATATCCTCTTTCTCCTTTCAGTTCAGGTCACAATGAAGTTGTTTAGCTGGGAATTACAGCGGTTGCTGCCTCAGGTGTCTGCTGCTAGCTTGTACAGCAGAACGTAACCAAATTAAAAAAGTATTTTTGCCTGTTAAAATTGGAATTTACCTTTGTAATTCACAGTTGAAGTCATAAACTTATTCACTGTCTCTTAAAGATTTTGCGGATAGATTTTGTTTTACTTTTCTTCTCTGAACATATAAAAGGCTTTCCTATTACAGTTGTGCAGGGGATGAAATCTCAATTCAAACTCCTGTCAGTAAGTTTGGGGATTCACAATATTTCTGTAAATGATATACTTAAAATAAAGAATTGGAGAGTGCCTAAATATTGTTTGTTTTATTAGCTCTCTGGCATGTCTTACAGTTTAAGTTAGTAATTACATTGGCAATGGTGGGTGCTGTAGTGGGATTTTTGTGTTGTAATCTTGTTATATAACTTCAGACAGTCCCTATGGTAATTCCATCATGTCACCATAAAAACTGCATACAAAGCCTTATGGACAAAGATATGTGGTACTTACGGTCACCGTGCAAAATGGAGTGATTTTTTCCCCCTTTTTTTCTGACCATCTGGATTTGTAAGGTTTGGATAGTTATATAGTTTTAGAATCAGAATCAACAATCAATAAAAAATTATTATTATATAATATATAATATTAAAAACTATTTTGTTTTTTCTTCTATGATAGTAAACTGAATGTGTTGGGGTTTTGGACTGTTGGTTAGAAAAAACAAGACATTTGAATATGTTATAAGATCTAAGAACTTTTTCTGACATTTTATAGAACCAAAGCGATTATGGAGAATATATTCAGGATTGTTCACAGGATTAAAAAATTACATTTAAAAAACATTCAGACCCAAACTATTTTCAGAGTATCCTACATTTTGAATAATTTACAGACCTAACTGCAACTAATTTCTAACTAAGACATAACGGTACTCCCTGTGAAAAATGTTGATAGTGAGTTCTGTGGGTTATCCAGACTGTTTCTGGAAACCGGTGGTGCTGCTGACATTTATGAAATTTCATTGCTATGGGAGCACCGCAAACAAATTATTATTTAAACTGCAGCATTGTATGACTAGGACATCTGGCCAGTGTCACGAGCTAGTCCAATCAGAGGGCTGTGTGAATACCTTATTTTTCTATTTTCTGTGTGGAATTCTGACCAGTTTTCGACGTTTTTCGACGTAGCCCTGAACAGCTACTTGACTGGCACTAGGACTATAATAAGTGTAGTCCTAGTCGACTGAGTTGAAGGAAAACGGACTACAACGCCCAGGAAGCAATCGAGCGGAAAGACTACACTGCACACGCGCAGACCAAACGGTCGCGCGGAAGATTTGAGTTTTGTTTGAATGGCTTAGGACAGAGTGGAGCACAGTGTTTTTAAGTGTTTAGCAATGTAGAAATGGCAGCAAAGTTAAACCTGTCGGGGCCGCCGAATTCCGACACGTCGTCTCTAAACGACCAGTCTGTGTCCAGCCGGAGCAGTAACAGAAGTCTGAGAGTCGCAGACAAGGCGAAGAGAAAGAACGAGGCGGAAGACCCATTTGTTCTGGCTCTGAAGTACTTCTCTGACGGTAGGACTTGGCTCAGTCAATACGGTCGGAACAGATGGTGGCGTTACTTTTACCAACGATACTAGCTAGATATCTGACCAGGATTTATACGTTAGACGTTACCGCAAAGAAACCTAGGATGCCGAAAGGTGGACCAGGATATAACGTTACGTTAGCTACTTATTTTGGGGTATAACATAGCTTTATTGGCAGCTAATGTTGCTAGCTTACAGTACGTAACGTTAGCTCTTACGTCGTCCCAAACAGAGCTAGCCTTAGCGTTAGTTAAGTCAGTAACTTTGGTTATGTACAAACATTTATAACGGCAACACCATTGTTAAAAGCTCGGGGGGGGAACTACCCGACCCGTGGTTTTATGGCGTCATCTGTTGCCACGGCCTGCGTTGGCCCACTTAACGTCACACTGAATTAAGTGACGGATCGGTTATTATTATTATTATATTTTATTTTTTACATCTAAATGAGGTTTAATTATTATGGTTGCTGTCATATTGGAATAGAAGTTGCTCTATTGTTGCTATTGTTGTCTATATGTTGCTCCCAACCTAATTGGGGGGACTTAACACTGCAATTTAATTTGTTGTTCACATGCCGTATTTTGATGGCTGTTATCTCTGTATATTAGAGATGGGGTTACTCGTTTTGAGACAGTAGGTGTGATAAAATCATAGACCGTTAATATATATACAGTCTATAGATAAAATACACTGGTTCTCAGTATGGTAGAGATCTTTCTGAGTATTTTACCATTTTAAATGCATATACACACTGATGTTATCCTTCCCTCTTGTAGTTGAAGCGGGTACTCCTGTGAATGGGAATGATGAGGTGGAGAGGAACTTGGTGCTGGTGGAGAAGTTGGCCTACAGTAAAGGACTTTCCCCAGAGAACATCTCTATTATGCTGGAGTTTGCTATGAGCCTCCGAATGGGTAAGACAGTAAGCAGTAAAGGGTAGACTGGGGAAAATAAAACAACATTTATCCTCTTTGGTGCTTAACCTGTAGAGGGTGGTAGGGGGGGTCTGTCCTGCACACACCAAGCAAGTGTACACTTTGGACAGTGTCCGTCACACTCTTATTAACACCTATGTAAAATTTAAAGCCTTAAATTCTATTAACCAGTTTTTGGACTGTGGGTAGAAATCAGAGAACCCACTCCACACAGACAGATTCAAACTACTGTGAGGTGTCAGTGTTAACTACTGAGCCACCATGCTTTCTGGAATTGAATGTTTTGGTGCAGTTTAATTGACAAGAGTGTTAGAGCAAAATATTTCTTATGTAATTGATGTGGTGTACATTGAGCCCATATTATCCCTGCAATTAAAAAAAAAAGCACAAAAATTGTTTTCATTCTTACCAAAAGTGTAGGAACACACAACTGATGTTGTTTGTGTGAATTTCTCTGTATAGGGAATATTCTATGTCCCCGGGTGCTGAAGTGTCTGATTCCTGCCACTGTGGTACCTCAGGAGGCTGTTGTTCGAGCGTTTGTATGGCTGGGGATTGGCAAAATACCTATCAGCACACAAGTAAGTTAAAATTTCATTTTTTTCAAATTCTTTTAATCTTTTTCTGTTGAGTAATTTACAAGTATATTGTTTGGAATATACATATTCTCTCTCTACTCTTAAAGAATACTAACATTATTGTATTTACTAAGGTTATAACATTAACTATTTTAAACAAAATGATATGATTTAAAACTACTATTCTCTTTTTAATAATTCAGTCAACATTAAAAAAATAAGTGCCTTTTTAGCTTTAAAAGGTTTTTAAAAAAAGTTTCAATAATGCAATATTTGAGATGACCGAGTGTCGGTTTACCTGCTTTTGATCATTTATGTCATCTCTAAGATTGCACCATAGTTAACCCATTTGTGTGTTTACTTGCATGTACAATTTTCAGATTCTTTTCATAAAGTGGGTGTTGACTGTATTTGACATGATTGACGCTAAGGACCAACTTCGTTCTATCTATGGCTTCATCTTTAGCTTTGTCACAGAGGAAAATCTGGTATGTGTGCTGATGATCTTTGCATTGTTATAGTAAAATGGCATCAAATCAAATTTGTATACTATTCATAATAATTTACACTTCTTTGAGCAACAAATTTAAGGTTTACTGTGCTTATTTGTCATTTAAATGACATGACATGTATGTATGTTTGTATCCGCAAGCTATTGTTCTGTTTATGGATATTGTGCCTTGTTTGAGACACAGACATTAGAAAAGGTTAATTTCTGCCTGACCAGGCAGATAATGTGTTTATTTGGTTAAGGCATATAAAACATTCATTACAAAAGAGGGTTGTGCTGTCCTGTTTGTTGACATGTGAACGATTGTCCACTCACCAGTGTAATGAAATGACTGCAGTATTGTAACCAGATACAGGAGCCACCAAACAGCGGCTGAGATGTGAACTCATTATCTTTTGTCACATTATTTCAGTGTCCTTTTATCTGCCATCTGCTGTACCTTTTGACCAGAAAGGAAAGTGGTAAGTCAAACATGTTCACACCTGAAATATGATTGCAATTCTATTTTTTTGTTTTTGTTTACTCCATTATTTCCTCTTTAAAGTATTCTTATCACTTCTGTAAGCATTATTGACTGCTTTATTTTTTTCTCATTGTAGTGCGTGTCTTCAGAGTCAGGAAGCTACTGGAGCTACAGTCCAAACTGGTAAACATGCTACTGATTTGATGTCCTTGGCAGCCATTTATCAAAGCTACTACATTATTGCCTTATTCAGTAAAATAAATCTATTTATTGAGAAATCCCAGGATGTTTTTTTCCCCCCCCATTATTCCCATGAGAGGCTACACTTTCAACTGTCATTGTTGTATTCTGCATTATTAGGGAACATCCACCAAAAAAAGAGATTTCAAAGTACAAAGATTTGTCATATTGAGCGTGTTGATATTGTTTTCTTTAGGGAAGGCAGCCGTTCCTCCTGAACCTACTGTCACTTTACAAAGTGTTTTGCCCTGAACTGGTGACACTCTCCATCCCATCACGAATTAAGGTTTGTACATGCACTGTGGGTGCAGTTGATGCTCATTCTGTTATGGTGTGTTACTTTATTTGAACAGGGGAAATTTACAAATAACATTAACCTTGTATAAAACAAGAGAGATGTAATTTTGTGTGTGTATTGTATTGTATTAACATCGTCCCTAAAGCACCAACACAATGTTATGTTTTCTGTGTTCTTACAGAGTGTGTTTAGAAACCACAATATGCCCTGGAGATCAGCGTTGATTGCTGTCCAGAAGAGGGACGGTTCCCAGGCTGCCTCCAGCGTCAGTCTGGCCTCCACAATCAAAGATAAGACCAACCCCAGGAAAAGGGTATGGAAGTCTATTTAAAATGTTTAAATTCACTGCTCACCATGTTCCCAATTACTACTCCTTTACTACAGTTACTGCTGCCGCTTGTCAGTGCCATTCCAGCATTTCATCAGCCCCACCTCAGCAAAATGCTAAAGTATACACGCAGGGAACAACATTGTCAGAAGATAATAAAGTATATATTTGTAATTAATCAGTTGATCGTGATTTTACTTATTTGTTCATTTCAGGGAATAAAAAATAAACGCTAGCCCATCTTGCCCTTGTTTATTTTTCTTGTTTTACTGTGCTGTATTTCTTAGAAACACTGCCACCTGGTCTTGCCGGCATTGTGTTCTGTAGTTAATAAAGAGGCTCAGACTGAGCCGTCCTCCAGCAGAAAGGTGGTCCCGCTGGTACAACTCCACTCCTTTGCTCAGCTCCTGGAAAATATGCACCGAATAGAGGTAATTTCTTCTGGGACAAATCTCTGTGGGGTGCTCACACTGGGGCTGCCTCAGCCTCTTTCTATCTTGCTTTTTCTCAATCTTTCACTCCTTCTGCTCCACCTCAGCATCCAGATTAAATATCATTTAACCATAAAGATCATTTAAGCAGAAGAATCAAATGTATGCCAGTTTTTCCATGCCAGTAAGATGTGCAACCACAGTTGGTTTAAATTGTGATGTATCCTCATAGACACAGGGTGGTGCTGTGTCAGTGTTAGATTCTTTTGTCTGTACAGCCTAGAAGGCCACTAACAACTTTGTCCTCGAGAATCCTCCACATTAGAGGTGCCCTAAGATTGTAATATGTTTTTCAGATCCGAGCTTCAACAAAAGCACAGTGCTTATCCTTTTTGTAGGCCATAGTTCTTGTTACAAATATGGTGATTTATCTATCCTATGTGAGTAGTGAAAGCGAGATGAGATGTATCTGAGTAATGCATTTGACAAAGTTTTAATAGCAGACGGTCATTTAAAGAGGCATCTCTATAAATGTGTATTTGCCCTGCAGATTCAGTGACCTGATGAACTAATATAAGTCATTTTAAATGGCTCGCAGACTTTTATGCGTCATGCTACATAAATTCACCTCTCTCTCAGCTCCTACAAAGCCAACGTGAGCAATAAGGTTTTTGGGCGACAATAACATCAACTGTGTTTATTGCCAAGAAAGCCCTACTTTTTTGGTATCTTAGGCAAGACAGATGAGTACAGTCAATCTCATTCACAAATTTATTCAGCAAAGGCATTGACAAAGGATAATTGATTATCTCCCTCATTGCCGATAACTCCTGTTATCAAAGCCGAGTGGTGCTTTCACAGTTTAATGATACAGTTGCTCTGTAATTATTGAGGAGCTGAGCTGTGTCCATTCACAGTCTGTCTTCTCCTCATTCTAATTTATTATACTTAACATTGGGAGGCTGCTGTTCATACACAATAAGTAACTGTATCTGCTACACAGTAGGATGGCAGAAATGTCCCAGTGCTGGTATTATGTGGATTACTTGGGACAGCAGTAGCTCAGTCAGTAGGGAGTTGGGTTGGGAACTGGAGGGTTGTTTGTTCAAGTCACCATACGGACCAAAGTATGGTGGTGGACTGGTAGCTGGAGAGGTGCCAGTTCACCTCCTGGGCACTGCCAAGATGCTCTTGAGCAAGGCATCAAACCCCCAACTGCTCGGGGCGCCTTTCCATGGGCAGCCCCCCCACTCTGTCATCTCTCTATTTAATGCATGTGTGTGTAATAACAGAGTGTAAATTGTAATTTCCCCTTGCGGGATTAATAAAGTATACATTATTATTATTATTACTGAATTCTTGAATTAGCTCAGTAGCGGACTGGTGGCCCACGGAATGAAAACAAGGACATGAGCATCAGTTTATTCTTATTCTGTAGCAGATTTTTATTTAAGTGCTCATATTATGCTTTTTGGCTTTTTCCCCATCCCTTTACTGTGTTATATGTACTTTTTGTGCACGTTATAAATTTACAAAGTGAAAAAGCCCAAAGTCCCCCCAAAGGGACTTATCATCTCCAACAGAAAACACTGTTCACAAACTGCTCCAAACAGCTCTATTGTAGTGGACTACAATAGAATAATGCTCGCCTAGCTGCTAGCGTGGAACGCCGTCATACTCTGCTTCTGACTGGCTTGTAATGCTGACCTAGGTACTGCGTGCGTGTGAGACTCCCAACAAAGATTGAACAGAAGTGAGATGTCTCACTCTGTAGCTAAAACAGAGAGCTCAAAACACAGGGTGAAAAGAGGAGCTGCAGCAATGTGCATTAAGACAAAAAATATGGTGTTTTTTGAAAATTAAACGATGTAAACCTTTTTTAATATAACCTCTAACAACAATTATGAACCTGAAAATGAACATAATATGAACACTTTCATGCAGTGGTTGACTTTGTGAGACTAGCTACTTGGGAATATGAGTTTTGTTTTGCCATCTTTTCTCTGTGCTCCTTTGGATTTATGGTGATTTGATGATTTTAGCTTCTCAATCATTGCATGTTTTCCTATTTGTTCATTTTACCTCCCCCAGCTGCCCGCTCAGATGGGCTCACTGCTGGGCTCCAGTCTGGCACTGCAGTACCTGGACTGTGTACAGGATGAGTCTGCCCTCCTACGCCTCAACTTCTGGCTAGGCTACGCTCTCCACGAAGGTAGTGGGGGGGGCAACTATTGAACTGTTGTGACATTTTCTATCAGGAAGATTTATGCAAAGCTGCCCTTGATTTGAACCCAAACCCAACGCCTAGTTGGCATATCAAAAGGGTTCTTTCTGAGAGGGTTTAAAAGAGAGTGGGTGAGGAAGGGGTGTGTGAAGATGCAGTGAATCTGGATTTCTTTTTTCTTGACTTTCCCACGTACTAAATACCCTTTTTTTTTGCTATTTGTATTAAGAGTTTTTGTTCTGCGGCGATGGAGGAGCCTCCCAGAATTCAGAAGAAGCTCTGCAGTTTTTGAACCGGTTGCTGTCTACACAGCACTTTCTCCAGGTGAGCATCACATTTCAGGGCCTGATAGCTACCTCCCTACTTCACACCTGTCATTCACCGTTCCCTGTATTTATTAACCTGCACCCATATGCCTAGCTGACGCTGCACCGTAAAACCGTGATTTGACAATATTTTTAATTTGTTACCTTTCTCCACCAGGAGGGGTTTTCAAGTTCTGAGGCTTTTCTCTACAAATTTCTCAATGTTTGGGATGGTTCCCTCCTCCGCCCACAGATCCTCGGCCTGCTGAGCAACATTCCTGTTATCCCCAGTTCCCGTGAGTCTTCAATGGGTCGTGTCTGTCTTCACATATCGTGTTCTGTCTTTGTCAGACATACACACATCACAACCTTGCTCCTCACTTGAGTAAAATCACAGCCTTATTCCCATGTTGTCAAGGCCTGTCATATTTTGCCATGTCCTAATTGCATGTAATTATATAGTTGATGCAACTGTAACCTTCTGTCTCCCTTTCTTCAGAAATCAGATGGCTTCTATTTGAGCCCCTCATGCACCTTTTCTTTACATCGTCGCTGTTTTTCAAGGTAGGTTTTCCTCCCTGTGGCAGAATGAGCTCTACTTGAATTTAAAAAGTTTCTGCTGTAAGTTGATATATATCATTAAGTGTTTGTCTTGTCATTATAAAGCACTCAGTGTAGGTCCTGTATTAGCTCAGTGGTTAAACTGCAGTATACTTAGTGCTTTTTCTCTTTATCATGTGTCTGCAGTGTGGACTGATGGAGTGTCTAAACAATATGCTGTTAAAGTGGCTGACCTGGCACTCAGTATATGCTCTGGAGGACGACTTAGACATCAGCCTCAACAGCCACACCTCAATGTAAGTCTTGCATCTACTTCCTTATGCTCTGAGCATAAACAAGCAATGGACCTGAAACACTTTGTGAATTGATTTAAAAGCAAAGGGGTCATAGCGAGTCTATCTTTTATGTCCAAGCCAAGAAATGTCTTCTCAATAATACTCATAGATGAAATAAAAGCGTTTGGTTTACTGTGAGAATGTGTAATAAAAATAATTCTGAGTTGACTTACTACTCAGATTAAATCATGACCTATCTATGATCTATATAACTTTACTATATATAACTTTAATTTATATTAAATTATTCACTAGCAACCAATGGCAACTCAGGCAGAAGTGTGTATTGACATGTTTTCTCTTTTGGTTTTAAACCCATTTATCCATCAAATCCTATAATTGAAATTTGTTTGCCAAGAAACAGCCCCAATCTCTAGTTAAATGATTTTCCAGCTTCCAAATGAAGGAGTGGAGTCAGTGTCAGTCATGTTTAAATACCTGGGCTTCATCACTATCGAGTCCTCACATGTCTAAGCCCACAACAAATTATCAATAAGTGGAGGGATCCATTTTTTATTCACTTCCATTTCCAAACTTACCTCTGATATTTAGCCAGGGTACAATTTAGAGATTAGATGTAGGAATCATTGCTTGTGTATTAATGTGCACTTTCCAAACATCACTCTTGATTCAGTGTTTGTCCTTTTGTATTGTAATGAAATGCCACATGCCTGATTTGGGAGCTTTCTTTTGTCATATCAGAGACCTGAGTGAATCCTGCAATGGCATTCTGGTTAAAGTGTGTGTCTGACTCTGCTCTGCCCTCTGTTCCAGAAACATGACTCTGTCAGGGTTTAAGGATTCAGTGATGGAGCTGGTTGACTTTGTGGGTCGGCTGGCCTCTTTGGGCCTTCAGCTTGAAGGCTGCCACTCTCTCCTCCTCAGCTTCATCCTGGACTTCTATGAGACGGTAAAGTATTACTGCTAGAGATTGAATCTGCTTTGTGGCTTTTTTTTAGGCATGATGCAACCTGTGCCTTGGCTTGTTCTATTTAAGGACCCCCTCCACACAAATATGTGCTTTGCTTAATGCTACTTCACTTGGATGTTTGAGCTTCACTTTGCAGAACGATGTATGTGCAAGGAGATTAGGTTATGTCTGATTGGAACATGTCCTGCTTCCAACAAAGCAGGGCCATGATTAAAGCTTCAGCAATGAGATCATACCGTATGTTGGCTTATCTACCTTTCACTTTTAACTCTTTGTGGGTCTTTATTCCATATTTCTCTCCTCCCCCAGGTGTGTGACATGTTTCTGAAGTATGGGCTCCCCCTTGTGATGATACCTCCAACTGGAGTTTTTTACCCAGCCCTATTTGCCTCTGACCCTGTTAGCGTGGACAGACTGGCCTACATAATGTACAGGTGGGGACTCTTCATCTCTATGCTACAACCTGCTACGATGCTTTACCATGAATCCCACTACTTCTCTTTGCAAGAACCGGCCTGCGTAGCATTCAAGCGCTAGGATTGGCCAGACGTCCAGACTCCCCCCGTTCATTTCCTATACCCTGACCAATTGGGGTAACCCGACCCTAACCACTTGAGGTCAATGCTTAACCTCAACCATCTGCCTAACCACTGAACTACTATGCAGGGCAGGTCTTGCCAATAAAAGCGGTTAATAACACTACCACAACGCATACATTAACATCACCCGTTAAAGTAGTATTTCATATTTTGATGGATATTTTAAATGGCTAAATTCAAATGGCTAAATTGTACGCATTTGTTAATGCATGATTTATGATAATAAGAGTATTAAGAGGTAATGCACTTTAGCCCTCTGCTCCTTTTTTCTGTAGAATTCAAGCATCGTTTGTAACTCCAGGCTTTAATAACACAAACCCTTTACAGTGTCAACTAATTGACTGCACCCCAGGGCTCTGAAGTAATTCTGCTAAAGCTGAGTGTAAAAATGCCACGGCAAAGTAAAATTGGAACATAATTGCACTATATTCTTTGACAGCCCATCGTGAACAAACTGTTATGCAGTTCATGATCACAGAGGTCACTGTTTCTTTTTTGTTCAGGTACAAGGTGAACTTGATATCAGCCAAGAGTCAAGAAACGGAGGTAAAAAAAAAAGTACTTTCTTCTTGCTATGTGTGTTTGAAAATTAAATATGCTGTGATTTGCATTGCAGCGATACTGTAAGAGTACATTTTTGTCCATTGCACCGATGACTTGGAAATGATTTGATTAGAAAAGCTAATTTAACAGTTATCTCAACCCATGAGTTTTTAATGCATTTTTTCATGATTGCATATACATTTTAAGCAATTAGCTGGTGCGTTCTTCTGAGGTGACTTGTAGTTTGTTTTAAATCACTTTGGATGCTTTTATAGATATTTCATCACTCTTTGTCTAGCTCTTCAGGAATTCACATGCATCTACCTACAGCTGCTAACCTTTTAATACCCTCTCAGATGAGGACTTAAGAAGTTGTTGATTTTAATACATCTGCCACTGCGTGCTGTGAATTTACAAGTACTTGTCAGGCAGCCAGCACTCCCCTGGAAATGTCAGAGGCACTTTTTATTAAGAAATATGGACTTGGTAAATAGCATGCAAATTAACCAGCACATCATATGTTGCGCTCTGCAGACACGGAGAGTGGTTTACTTTCTTTCTCCACTTTATTTTGCTTGCTTTTTGCTCATTTTGTGGCTCCCTTTCGATTCTGTTTTTCAGCAGGCCTTTCACATCAGCCGTCAGACGTTCCGTGAGTTCAACCACTACGCAGTCGTCATGGTCAACTGCCTGTGGAACTCCAAAATGTTTCAACCAGGCATGGGTATACAGCTGGGAGAGGAGCTGCTGCTCAAGAGCAACGTGCCACAATACTGGACGAGCTATGACCTCATCCACCACCCTGCCTTCATGAGCTACGCCGTCGACTTTCACCAGAAGGTGAGTGTGCACCGTTTAGTATGTCTTGTGTCTTACAAAGATAATTAGTAGGATCCGACAAATTCTTTCTTCTATGTTCACTATGTACATGGTTTCCGTGGGGTCTTTAAAAAGTCTAAAAGAAATCCAAGTTCTAGGTCTTAAATTATTTTAAACCAGTCTTAACGCTACCTCTAATGCTCACTGAAAGTTTTTTAAAAGTTTTTTTCTGTTGTGTAGTCGTCGCTTGTACAATATAATTAGCTGTATGTTTACAGATTATTATTATTGCTCTGTCTCGCTTTTATTCAGTTTTAACACGTTTATTAACTTATTAAGTACCTTTATGCCTCTACATTTCGTTGTACTTTCATGTCGTGATATAGGTCTTACATTTCATTCATAAAAGTCTTAAAAAGTCTTAAATTTGACTTGATGAAACCTGCAGAAACCCCGTATGTAGCCCTTGCTTATTTTTAAACTGCGAGAGGCACTTGATGGATCAGCGTGCAGCCGCCAGTCTGTACAGTTTGGTTAATGGACTTACAGGCAAGACAAGTAGACAAATGTGGTATTAATGTTTCTTTTATAGAAGATACATTAATACAGAAGGGCATTTTATTATTAATGGATGCTGCGTGAGACGTAGTTTTCATCTTGTTAAATAATACACACACTTTTTTTTTGGTTCAGTCCAGATCCAACATCCAACAGCAATCTTGTGAGATTTAGCAGGGTGGACTGACAATTAATATTAATGTTCTGTCTTTATCAGTGTTGGCCAGGGAGAAAGGACATGGACCTCAATTCCATAAAGGTATGAGGGCTCTCCTTTTTATTTCTGCATTTATTATAGACTTCACACGTAGTTTGATGTGCATCAGTAATATTTCAGAGATTAAGTGAGGTTGCTTTGGTTGTAGAAACCTTCAGTTGTGACTTTGTGTGTGTTTCTGTGCGTGTTTCAGCATTCCAAGCCATGGAGCTGGTACCTGGAGTATTTGTTCAGTCAGGGTTATGACGGCCTGAAACGGTTTGTTCAGAGCAACATCATCCTGCAGAAGGCAGCAGGCGACAGGCAGGGCGACAGCTTGTCCACATAGCAGAAGTAGACAATCAACTCAATGGAGAGGAAAAACAACCACTTGTATCTTACCCATTTAAAAAAAAAAAAAAAGAAGAAAAAAAAGACTTGTACATATTTTATTTCCTCGTCTCCTCATATCTTTATGTACATAGATGTATCTTTGTTATTGTGTCTTCTTACTTATAGTATTGTATATTGAGTCATAATAGACCATAAAGCCCTGGCAACCATTTGCCAGAAGAACAGTAAGTAGAAGGTTTAAGTTCAGTGAATATACATTTAACAGGAAGATGGTATGTTTATTGCAAAAAAAAACTGAAAAGGGGATCAATGGTAACGCACATTCATCTGAAATCACAAAATGTATACATCCCACAACTAACTTAACTTATAATTGACATGAATGTTGACAAGATACTGAAGAATAAGAGTAACACAACTTGAAATGGTTATTTTTTTTAATATTTTCTACTTTCTTTGCAATAAAATCAGTCAATCTTTGTTCAATGTTAACACACCAACCTTAAACCATACTGTTTTTGTATTCTATTCTTGTACAGCTTGCCAAAACCTGACTCTTGCACCTTTTTGAAAATAAACAAGTGTAGGACTTTTAGAAACAAATAAAATCAATCTGTTGTGTCTTAATAACATTATACTGCAGTACGTCGCAGTTAACAAGTGTCTTGGTCTTGTGCCCTCATGTGAAGCAGATCTATTTTGCCTGTGTCTAGTAGGATCAGTTGTTTGAGAATATGTTTTATGGATAAATATTCTTCAGTGGGTCGCTCTGCCATCTGTACAGCAGAATTTTGCTTTGATAGAGGGACCCATCTGGATGGTGCTCCTCGGCTATTTCTGAAAAACGCTGGATGAAATAATTGTATGCCAGGTACATACAGTGATTAGCTCTGTCTGTGGCATATGGACCCAGAACATGTCAAATACTTAAGTGTGTGTGCTTGTCACTAATATGGAAGCCACACAGAAAGGAGTATTAGTAACCTCCACAGGTACACAAAAAAACTGCACTGTCACTACTTTATGGCTGCAATTAACTATCTTTGTCATAAGTCCAGTATTTCTTTAATTAATCGATGCATCGTTTTGGCATTTTATTTTATTTTTGAGCCCATGATTTACATCTTTACGTTTATTGCCTTTTCCAAGCAACAGTCCCCAAACCCCAAATATATCCGATTTAGTTGTTTGTATTAACATGTGAAAAGATTAAAAACAAAAACATGCTTAGCATTTTTGCTTGTTTTGACTACTTTAATCAGTGTTGATAATTAGTTTGCCACATACTAATTGATTAATTGTTTTAATGAGGGTAAGGTTCATTATTCCCTTGCTTTTTCAACTTACAAAAATCCTTTTCTTGATAACAATATTATGAACTTTGGCCAAAAATGACCCGCTTACCGTACGTGTGGTAGGCTCCTACCCACCGTCGGAAAATGAGTCCTCTTCTACCCCCCCACCCCGGGCTGACTCTCATCCTGACCGTTATTCTGAGCTGTGACTTCAACTCTTACCTCCTGCAGCTCCCCAGAGCCGCGGAAGTTTCCTGCTCAGTATTTAATTGTATTTGAACTCCGGCGTTGTGAGATGATTAAATGATGCGTTGAGGTACTTAAACCCAGCAGATGAAACCGTCGGCGTGTGGCATGGCGCTGCGCTGCTGTGCGTGAACAGAGCCACCTTAAAGGAAGCAGCTCGCTGATGTCAGAGACACAGAACCGCCGCCGGTCCAGCGCTGCGCCGCCGTTTCAAATCTCCATCTGCGCTGCTGTCCTCGTCACTTTCTTCAGCTCATGTCTCGCCTGCATTCACGGGAGTAGCTTATTTCAGCCTCTTCGCAAACACATTCCACTGAGCTGTGCCAGTTAATACCTGAACAAATCCTTGCCTCGGGGAGAGAAAGGTAAGATTGTTCTTTTTGAGTGTTTCCTGCAGTAAATGTGTTTTGATAGAAGCCAGTTCACCTAACGTTCAGGGCAAACGGGCTTCTTTAACCGCCTTTGGGTCACTCCTGTGCACGTTGAGGCGCACACTGGCTGTTGTGCTGCATTAAGGGGGCTGTAAATCGTCCTGGTTCACAGCTTGGCAGCTGGATCTTTCTTTAAGACCAGACTACATCCGTGTGATTGGTGTTTGCCGGGTGAGCTTTAGGATTAACAGCCCACGTTTGTGTGCTTCTGGCCGGTGGAGCTCAGAACAAAAGGTGCGCAACTGGATGTTTTGGCATCAATTAGGAAAGCCTTTTATTTCTTTCTGTTCGTTATTATAAACAACGTACAGCTCACAGGCTGAATGATACGATGTACAGTTTGCCCATCCACTAATTGCAGATGAGAGGAAGTAAATTGATCGACACTGATTCATGTGCGCTTGTTTTGTGGAGCCCAGAGGGGAAGAAAAGCCTGCCTGATCTTTGTCTGCAAGTTTCCCCACAAGTCTCGCTTTCTGCAGAAAAAAAGGAGCCTTTTTAGAGCTTTTCTGAATCATCAGTTTGTGGGTGGAGACTGACGTGTGATGGCAGACTGAAGGTGTTGAGCCGGATTTGGACACTGATGCCGCGAGTAGGGCAAAACTGTTTTTTGAAGGCCCCAAAACGCAACACGGCGTGGGATAAAATAGGGACATATTTGCTTCTGTGGATGTGACAGTAGTAGTAGTGGCAGCCTAAAATTGTAAACACATGACCTTTTACCCGCACTCAGTGTGATTTGAAAACGCCAGACAACTACATTAAAGTTTCTTTCCATCTTCCGTTACATGCCTATATTTAAAGCAAAGCTGTCTTTTTTTTCTTCATCTAAAACTTCAAATGTGTTGATGATCCCTCTGACAATAATGTATATCTGTCTTCAATATGTGAGTTGTACATTTGTCAGTCAATTTGTGCTGTTGTGTCCAAATATTGACTTAACGCTTATTTGGAAGAGTTAATCAAACATAGGCTAAATTCACTTTATAAAAATGTAATCATCTTTTTTTGGACATCAAAAGCATCCCTATGTCTCTTCCTCACCAAGCTTCTTTTGTATTCTTTCATCTTTGATCATAAAGCTTGGTAGCCCTTGGTGTTCATGGCTCATTTCAGGATGAAATTGAAGGTCTCTGGAAGCTTTAAATGGTTTATTTTGGTGAAAAGAAAAAGCTGAATAATGTTTCCTACCCCAAGGAAGTGACATCCTGCCTCACAGAGAAATTCCTCTGAAAAATGACTTTCATGTCATTCTGCATGACATTTCAGCGTTATCAATCTGGATTCATTTAAAAATATCTTCAAGTAATTTTCATGGACAGTAATCCTTCATTACCTACACTGGAAGATCACTTTCCTCACAATCCAAAAGCCTAACAGGAGCACACCAGACATTTCTTCAGGCAATACAGTTTGATGCAATGTCTTTTGATCTCAAAGAGTGCTACAAAACATCTGAAAATGTAAGAAATAAGAGGAATATTTCTGCAGATGGTGGGTTTAATAATGGTTAATAGTAAGCAGCATATGTTGTGGTGATGACCGTAGCAGCTTGCATATTATGTGTTGCTCTTTGTTACTAGATTTGGCACGTTTCTTAAGGCTTCACACACTAGCTCTATAATTGTGAAAGACGAAAGACGCTAAAAGGATTACGAGGATGTTCTATTGTCACTGCCTCTCTCCATCTCCATTCCTCCTGGTCATGTTTTATGTTATGCATTTTCAACACTCTCCCTCCAGCTGTGTTTTGAAGAATGTAGATTAAATCTCACAGCATCATCAAATTTTAATGTACTTTATTAATCCTTAAGAGGCCAGTCCCTTGTGTCAGATTATGTTAAAGCAATGGTTCCTAAGCTTTTTTTTTTAATCAAATGTATCCTCACAGCCATCAGATGGACTAAAACAACTTCTTCATTAACACCAACCATTTTTCAAATGTGTGCATTTGAATTCATTAAAAATGGGATGCCATCTAACTATTAATTAGTTTTTTATAAAAAAAGTATTGTCACAATATTTTTACAATTTGAATGTTTGGTCAAGTTTGACTCTGTAGGCTACTACCATTTTGGAGTGGCATATTTAAACCTTATGATTCTTTTAGCTAACTATTTGATTTTAACTTCACTATTTCAACCATTCATTTATCACATTTAGCTAACAATTTAATCTGTTAATTGATTCTAGTTGTTTGTACTGTTATGTGTGTAGCAAAGCTGTGTTAAAAAATTGTCTCGGGCATGTTTTTCTTTTCCCCCCTTTTTTTTTTTTTTTTTCATTTTAATTCAGGAGAGCGATCTAAAAATGTCATTGTCTGTTAAAGTCTGCCCCAGGTCTTCAGTTACTCTAGCAGAGCGTTAAGAATTAGGAACTGCTGTAGTGACATGACATATTCTCACCAAGAAGATTTTTCTTGATTAACAATAAAAAGGTGATTGTAGGTCAGATGCCGTGATTTCTTGTATGCACCGTGATCATGAATAATTAGTGTGTTATATATTCTTGCTACACAAAGGAAAGCAGTGAGGAGTTTACAAGTAGGGACCTCAAGGAGACCTCGTGGAGTCAAACGAGTCAAACTGCTGCAGTGATTTAATTACAGCTGGCCCCAGCTATGACCTAATTGATGTCACCTTGTTTTCCAGTGTGGCAGCTGAAAACTAATGATTTGTTTTTTTCCATATTACCTTGTATGACAAGACTGATTATTTGCAGTGAAAGAGCTTTTATGACTCATTCTTTTCTCTGTATTTAAAGGGGTGCACGTAGCATAGCTGAAGGAATCAGGGCTCATTTTCCTTCAGAAGAAGCCATTCGTTGCTACTCATACTTACACAGTATGAGAAACAACTTACACTAAAATAAAAAAATGCTTGATAATCCACCATGGGTTTAGTAAAAGTTTCTCTGCTGTGTCATTTCCGCTTGCCATGTTTGTTGTTTTAATTTCTAACCGTGCACGCAGAGAGCAGAGAACATGTCAAGTTGTGTGATTGGATGAGTAAGCCAGTGTCTCTGATGCTTAAAGGATAATTCCGGTCGATTTCAACACGTAGCTCTGTTGTTTGGAAACTGTCAGTAGCAAGAAAATCAAAAACAATTTGTGCTGCCTACACCGTGTTATCCACCTGCTAGAGTTGGCACTCAACAAGCTTAAACAGGGCAAGTTTTAAACGTGTTTTTAGCCTCTAAACATGTTCAAAATGTCATTACATGTGCCTAGCCAGGTGCAGTGATTCCTTCCGAGGGAACACGGGGAATCTGACTACAGTAGATGTGACAGAAAGGCATAAAAGTTGTTAATCCATACCTCTGTTTATTTCCTGTTTTCTGATGAAGTCCACACTAGTCGATTGTCGAGCTCATACAATCCAATATTACAAAATGTATTTTTTCCACAAAAACAGGATTTGCCGTTGTTATGTCCTTTGTAATGACCGTGTAGAAACAGGCTGCAACCTGACACCAACGTGCTCTTTAAATATTACAATAGGAACCAATGGACTTGGTGTTGAGGGCCATAGAGAGGGGAGAAGTGAGATAATATTAAGAGACAGACTAACACATTTTTGATTTGGGTCTTTTCATGGGTTTTGTTGACATTAACAAATATATATATATATATATATATATATATATATTCTATTTATTTTTTACTAGCTTTGACAATATCAAGTTTTCTTCTTAAAACAATAAATTAATGAATATTCAAAAATGTTAACAAAATGATAACACTTTTCTTCTAACATTGCTGACCACAGGCCAGCTCTGTCTTCATTGCTGTGCATTCACAATTCATGTCTGACAAAAGTGCCACTAGTCACAACCAAACACCTCAGGCCCTGCTGGAATAAAAATACCTCAGAGCCTTGTCAAGTGGTTGTCCCTCCTGAGACCCAGATGGACAGATAGTTGTTGTACACTTCAGAGCATCATCATCATCCGGAGCTTTGTGGCTGTAGGACAGGTGTGCTCAGTCAAGCAGCATGCAATAGTCGTAGCACCTCTCAATCATCCCCACCCTGTGCTGAGAGATGGCAAAACGGACAAACGGAGGAAGAATAGGGATAGAAAAGCAATTTGCTAACTCCATAAATTCCTGTGCCTTCAGTACCTATCTTTGGCCATTGTGACTGCAAGCTATTATTTTGAATCTGGTAACCGATGCTTTCCTATTAACATTAAATGGGCTGGTGTCTGCAGGTTGTCTCCCATGACACGTTTATGCTGGTTATTTACTGCCCGGCACTGCAGGCCTTGCTCTCGGAAGTGCTCTGAGTCACAGTGTGGCCCCGTGTGGCAAGTCATCCTTACAATGGGAGGGGGGAGAGGAGCAGCGACTAGTTGCTCAATTTAAAATTTGTAACCAGGAGTAGAGGGAATGCTGTCAGTGTGTTAGAAAGGAGATCCGTAAATGACACAAAGAGATAGCATGCAAGTATGTTGAATTTTCTTAATTGTTGGGGTGTGTGTGTGTGTGTGTGGTTGCTGCCAATTTTCTCTTATTGGATATATTTATGTGTTATTTTGTGTCTTTTGCCACGCTAGCAGAATGGTAAAACTGATAAATCTGTAAACCAGACAGAAATATCTCAACAACTATTGGTTGTGTTGCCATTAAACTTTGTTCAAATACTCATGGTCCCCGGAAGATGTATCCTACTGACTTTGGTGACCCCCTTTTCCTTTTATGCCAACATGAGGCTAACATTTGTGATTTTGAGTGAGATATCTACAACAACTACAAGAAAGCAATAAAATGTGCTACACATATTCATGTTTTCCTCATGAAGAATCATAATATCTTTGGTGATCCCCTGAATTTTCTTGTAGCACCATCATTTGGTCTAAATGTTAATGTGTTTAATACTTTTAAACATGCTAAATAAGATGACTACATGGCAAACATATCAGCTTGTTAGCATTTAGCTCAAAGTACTGCCCAACAGAGTCACTGACATGGCTGTAGACACTCTCTGTAACAGTCATTTTCCTGGTGAAGGAAAGATGAAATTCCACACTGTAAAAGAGATAATACATTTTACCTAGTATGACTATCAGGCAGCAGTGCAGTGAGCTACAGATGTGAAGGTGATATTATTTCTTAATCCTGTCATGCTCTGCGCCAAAGATGCCTGCTTTGGTTGTTTTCTCTTTTTGTCTGCGTTTGCAAGCATGTGGGACAGGTGTTTGACTAACTATTCACCGCATGAACATTTCTGCTTTTATGCTGAATAATACATTTTTCCCTTCTGACGGCATCAACTCACAGCCAATGAATGATTAAACATGTGACAATACATAAGTGACAGTCCAATTAATGTCTTTAAAAAAAAAAAAAAAAGTAACTCTATTGCCATAGCTCAGTGATGCCTGCAAGGCATTAATGGTCCACTCTAGCTCGAGATAAAAGTATGTATAATTTAAATGCAAAGCTACATCTAATCCGTTCAAATGGCTCTCCATATATGCAACATTTCAGGATGGATCTTCAGCCTTTAGAAGACACTCTCGTCAATAACATTACATCAGCAGTCCTCTGCAACCGCTCCACTCTAATTGGAGTTAATGGCTCCTGTACTTAGTTCAACATAGTCTACATCTTGTGGCTGCTGCTGAGTTGGTTCCCCCTGGTTGTGATTTCTTTTCAGAACTGTGTTTAAGAACCCAAGTGCTGCAATACTGTTTAAACCCTATTTTGTGAAGTTAAACAATGACTCTTGAGCGTCAGGTCTGGTTTTTGGAACGTGGCTTCTGCTTTCTGCTGGTCGCACGTGTACTAATGCACTACAATTAAAGCTGACATGTTCTGATGTTCTGATCAACGCCGTGTTGTGTCTGGCAGTGTGACCTCAGGTGTGTCGTCCACTGCTCGGCTACTCATCTCTATCTTTGTTTTATCTTAGCTCGTTTCTTAAAATGTTTGGAGCACATTGTTGATATTATGCAGCAGTATGTGTTGAGCTCTGGCTCACACCTCAGACAGTGCTCTTTTTGTTTTTATCTTTTTTTAGATTCAGGATATGGGAAGGACCTATTTGGATAATTGCTGTGGGTCCTCTGGTTTTATATAATTGGAGACATAACAGTATTTATGGAAATTTAAAAACCCCCCCTTGCTATATACAAGATGGTGAACTCATTAGAAATGACTTCCGATATTCCCACTCCCCAGTTTAACCTTCAGGCTTTGAAGAAGAAGAAAAACACTGCTAGAGACTATTTTCTGGCAAGTCTTCAAAGCAGGTATTAAATCTCTCTTGGAATTATACATTTTCTAATGTATTGTAGTCTGATAGATGAGGTTTAATGTCGTAGTCTGCGTGGTTAAAGGCATCAAATGTGTAAACAACATCATAATCTGCATAAGTGCAACATTACATACACACTCCTGCACTCGCTTTTGTTGTTCTTTCCTGGTTGAAGGACGCTTCTAAGTCTACCGTGGCTTTTGTCGCTCCTGTGTTTCAACCTTAGTGTTATTTTCACAGTTTTGGCCATAACATTTTACTCTCCTCAACAAGAGCCATTAGTGGCAGTAACACAAGCTTTAACCCTGTCATTTCAACAACAAAGAACATTCTTGTTTGTGTGTGTGTGTGTGAGAGACACATGGCCTCTCTATTGGGCTCTGTTTCTCATTCCTCACAGCATGCAGTGGCCATAAATCTCCTAAAAGTACAGTGTAGGAAGATCTACACGTTGCCTTCCTGCTGCTGCCTTGCTTTCTTGTCTTTGCTTTAATTATGGGAGGCTATCAAAGTGAAATGACTTACACACATCCTCGTAATAACATGTTGGATAACCAGCCATTGGAAGATCTGACCAGGATTTGGATTGTATACATAGTGAGGCACACAATAAAATGATCGCAGATCCATTATAGTGAGAATTTTTAGTTTTTCAACTGAAAAAGCAGTGTTTTTGGAAGTAATTGGCATTGTTCCCATTAGTGTAAAAAGTCATAGACATCACAAATTATAACTGGAGATGAACCAGCTTTCTTTTACACGTCGTGCAAGATACTCTTTACTAAACCTTCAAGAACAATATCATTATTGTTCTTGAAGGTTTAGTAAAGAGTAACTTAACACTCTGTTTCATGCTTGACTACAACCAAATTCAAGTTAATTTGGTTGAACCTGTAACAACACCCAGAAGTGACATCACAGTGTACTGACACGTCTTGGAATACACTTAGACATCACTGCAGCAAGATGAGAAGTTAAACCACTGGAGGGAAGCAAAGAAAAGCAAGGCATTTACTATTCAGCTGGTGTTAAGTTAGTATTTACATTGTGTTTTGTAATGACAGGGACTTACAAACTATTTAATGAAGACAATCCACTTAACAAGGTAAGTATTAGCTTTAAACGATCCAGTGTATAGAAACCCATATGAGCCTCAGACAATAAAATCTTATTTGAATTAATGTTGCTGAACCCTAATGGGAAATATTTTCTGTGAAGTTTAAGATACAGTTAAATAAAAAGCTGGGTCTATTTGCACAAATGACCTCATAACCAGTCTTACAGAAGTAAAATGTAAGATTTTCCTCCTCTTTTTTGTAGTCATTTAAGTTTAATCTTACCACTGTAGCCTTTCTGTGCTGAATATTCTCTTTGTTTAGTTACTATCCCAAAACAGAACTATTGTTTACTTTAACACATTGCAGAAATAATTAATCATATTTCTAAGAACAGAGAGCAATGTGGATCAACTCAGCTGTAACTTCACTGTGGATTACTGTTTGACTGTCTGTGACTAATATAAAACGTGCTGTAATATGTATATTTTAATACAATGCAAATGTAATTAATTTGGTTTGAGCTGAGTTAATGGATAAAACATTTAAGCCTTCAAACACTTTGACAGAGCTGTTTCACAAAGTCACGCTGAGTTCTGACCTCATATTGTACAGTATTTAATAGATAATGAAGCACAACTCCTTTTTATCATGATGAAATCACTTGAAAATCACACTTGATTCTCTGACCTTGTATTTCACCTTGAAAATAATTACTATTCTCACAATGTATTTCTACACTGCAAATTATTTGGTTCTTACCAACATAAAAAAACAACTTAGATTTAGAAGAGTTAGACAATTTATCTTGTTTTAAGAGTTCAACTTTACACTATACTCTTAAATCAAGCAAGCTTGTCAAGTGAAATTATCTTGCTGCATGGACAGATCATTTCACTTGTTTTGAGTACCGTTTCCCTCAGATTTAGTGTTTCTTATTTTTAGACACCCCTTTTTTGCAGTGTACCTGATTAATTTGATGTTGTCTAGCTCTTGAGTCCTCTCAATTTTAAATGATATAGTCAAATGCTGCAGAAAAAGAATTGAGATCTCGCCAAGTTCAGTAGCCCTGCCATTGGTTCACAAATCTGACGGAAATATGGTTTCCCCTTTTTAAAATGAAGTAGAAAAGCACCTAATGACTGTCTGTCTACATTATTCACAGTCCAGAGGCCAGAGTGTCTCCTCCTGCTGAAGCTTAATTGAGCACCAAGAAAATGCTTCTTTTTACTGAATGATGAAATAGGAGTTTGACTACTTCTCAAACAAAAGTGCCTGGTATCTCTGTCCCATTTCTAGCAGAACTGGGAGGAATAATACAAATTTTGCATGTGTGGGTGGATGCGTAATGTATGTGTGCTGAAAGCATAAACCGGCCAGGTCAATACATCTCTAGATCATAAGATCCAAGATCATTTTTCAACGCTGCGCATTTCCCATCTACAAGCCTAATGGCAGTCTCGTAGGCTTAAGATTTATCAAACGGTAAAGGTCACTACAGCAGGCTGCAATTAATTCTGCCTGCTTTTATTTGGTGCTGCTTAGGACGCCCACTCCATTACTGACATGTGCCATTATATGGCATGTGTTGGATGGCAGCAAAGGAAGGGGCACTATTTAAATGAAATAGTGGAGTTCTATCACAGTGTTGAATAGCTGTTCATCCTTGTGAGAGCAGCCTCAAGCCAAAGTGGTCTATCTTTATATTATATATTTTAAATTGTTTTATGGAACAAATTGTACAAGATTTGGAGTATGAAGCTTTAGTTCAGTTTTCAAATACAGATAAAAGAAATAAGGAAGGGGAATGGAAAGAAAAAAAACGAAATACAGGCACAAAAAAGGGATTTGGCCACTGATTGGAGACGAGTTCCCTGTCCTCTTATGTCCGCTCTCTTCCTGTCGGAAAGTAATTGAAAAGTGTAAGTAGGTCTATCTGCGGGTGCACAGTACTACAGGAGAAACCCACTACATACAGGTTTTGTGGTTTTGTTTGTATAAACTACATCCTGTTATATCACGCAACCTCGTGGGTCCTTGTGGCTGTAGCGGTCAGCCATGGCCTCAGCTAGACTGGGTAAGCCCCGCCCGGTGATTTGATTTAGCCCTGCAGATCGGTCTGGAAACCTGCACGTTTAATTCTCCTGCTTCATTTCACAATTTTGCGGGAACCAATCACAAACGATATATAATTTTGATGATAAAAGGCATAATGGGTCAGTAGTAACATTTGGGCATATAGTTATCACATTATAACTAATCTGATCATGTTTGCTTGTTCACACACTGGTACAACAGCTTCCAGTAGATGTGCCTTCCACATTGACAGCAGATATGCACACTACTGGCTCTGCTTCTGACACTAAATCACATTTTAAAATTGTCATAATTCCAGCACAAATCTCCCCTTTTTACAAAGCTTTCTGATCAAGTCAGTTTCAATAATGTAGTGCCAAATCATCTGGCATTATTGATTATCTCTGGTCATCGTAGCAGTTCTACACAATACTCTTCTTGAATATTAATTGAAGTTCTTATAATATTCACTCAATGAGCAATCCTACCTGCCCACTCTGGTGCTTGGCTCTTTATAGTCACTGTTAGCGGCAAACTAGACTATTAGCTGCTGCTGAGGAGCTACAGTTTGATTCATAAACATGAACGGTGGTTTGTAGACAACGCTGTATTATATTTTGCACGACTCTTAGCATCTTGCACTGAATAAAGAGTGGGCTGCGAGTGCAGGCAGCCTAGGGATAGCATTCATTATATATTTTGGCTATGCTTTTTAACCCAGTGCCATGACTGAACACCACCGGCCTTTGCAACCAAAAAAACAGACTGGCTCACTGGGAATTCAAGTTCTTCAGATTAGCCAATCCAGGCCTGCATGCTACGCCCTCAAAACGGTCACAGTTGGATTTAGGCGCCAACACTACATGGTTAGACCTAGGTATAAAAACTACTTGGTTAGCGACTGTTTGGTATTTATGGAATGGACCACCGGCGGAAAATAGGGGAGGGTCATATAATTTTATTCTTTTTTGAAGGGAGGGTCACCCAATGTATTTTAGTCTAGGGGGATCACCCAACTTAATGAAAACAGCAACATTTCAAAGTGGCTTGTTATGTGCATTCTTTTCCATGTAGCTTTCAGTCTCTGCCCCGTTGCTGGGCTCGACCCAACAAAAACTGCAACATGACCGCAACACGAGTTTGGAGTTGCTTTCTTTGGGAATGCAACCCTATAGCTAACTGTGCTACCTGTTGCCAAAGTATCATCACTGACATGGAGCTGGAATATAATGAAGATGACTAGTTCAAAGGATTCACGTTGCTCGAGCTCGAGCACTCACAGAAAACACTGAGCATCCACGTGTGCCAGACTGCCAGTAGGCTGCATTCATTTAAAATTAAACATTGCAGTTGGTGCTAAGTGGAGCATGTGAGCGGCACGCTGATTGCGGTTACATGTTAGTTAAACTTCTCATCTCCAATCCTATCTGTATTTGTGAGAAGTGATTCTGTCCTGAGTTGAAAGATATCCTGCTTTTACTATCGAGTTAATAGGCGCGTGTGTTCTCGTTTCATTTCCCAAGGTTTTGAAATGCAACATTTTTTTTTTTTTTTAATAGCCTACTTTTTTTAAATTTTATTTTATTTTTTATTTAAAGGGCCTGTGCCCATGAGCACCCAGGAAGGAAAATATAAATTGGTGGTGATTTGAAGTTGTGCAAATGCCTTATCAAGACATGTGAAAAGTACGGAGAATTTCGCTATACAGTATGTACTGTATGTGTATGTGAAAATAAAGTACCTGTCCCAGGGCTGTTGTCTACCTCACTCCGGGGTGTGCAACTGGCTGAATTAGTATTAGATTAATGACAAAATTATGCCGTGTGGGAGAAAAAAGCAGTATTACAGTTACTGAGTATAACGCTTTCTGTGACATTGTATGATTTACAATTACTCTCGAACGTGTCATCTGGGTTCCAATGTTTTGAACATAGACTGTAAATATTAACGGAAGTTAGAGTAACTAGAGGGGTCAAAGGTTATATGACGCCACTGACAGGCAACTGCAATAAAATTACGGATTTCTCTGGGTTTGAAAATTGTTGAAAACATTTGGGATAGTGTAAGTACACAACTCAACAAAAAACATATATAACAACGGTATAGACTTTAGACTTTTTTTTTTGACATTTTAAAGCAGAAATGTTACATATTTTACTTTTTTATGTATTTTTTTATCTCCATACACAACATTTCCTGTTGTGAATTCCCCCACAGCATATACAACAGCCATGTTCTTTTGGCTTATTTTCATTTTACTAGTTTTCTGATGGCAAAGACTTTCCATCTTAGATTAGGCACATTGCCTTAGGCAATGTTTATTTTTGTGATGTTTGTGCTGTAGAAATAGCTTGCATGATGAAAAATCTGAAGTTACTTCAATATGTCTCATAAAGCTTGGTTTATAATCCTTCTTAATTAATGCCCAAATAATTTTCTGTGCCTTGTGGCTGTGTTTTGAACATAAATAGTCTTGCTTCTGTGCCTAAAGCATCTCATCAATCTGTCTTGTGAGCTGATAGCCGCCTTACTTAGTTCCTATGGAAACTGCAGTGTTAAGAGTTCAAAGTTATTACTATGCAATAGTCGGTGAAATGTTACACAACTGCAGAACTCTTTGTCCCGCTAGACTGTTTCTTCATGTTAAATCCTGCTTTTTGGCATAGGTCGGCAGGTCACGGATCTGAAGGCAGCAAGTTTAAGACAGCAGTTTAACTTTGGGCTTCTTCCCAAAAAATTCAGTGATTCAGATGTTCAATTTTTTTACTGGCTTGACCTTTCAGATCCTCTCCAATCATGTTGACCTTTCATGTGCCATTAGATGTTGCTGTAAGCCTTTGCTCTTAACATATTAAATCTTGAAGTACACTTCAGAGCAGATGCACACCAGTGTCAGAGGGGTATAAAACAACAATTTTGCTGCTGTTGAAATTACATTCACATTTTCAATTTAAAAAAAAAAATACAAACATGGAGTGCCCCTTAGCACAGACCTTTAAAGAAAGAGATATATGTGTCACAGATATCCTGTGACAGATATCATATATATATATATATATATATATATATATACAGGTAAAAGCCAGTAAATTAGAATATTTTGAAAAACTTGATTTATTTCAGTAATTGCATTCAAAAGGTGTAACTTGTACATTATATTTATTCATTGCACACAGACTGATGCATTCAAATGTTTATTTCATTTAATTTTGATGATTTGAAGTGGCAACAAATGAAAATCCAAAATTCCGTGTGTCACAAAATTAGAATATTGTGTAAGGGTTACATTTTGAAGACACCTGGTGCCACAAAGTAATCAGCTGATTAACTCAAAACACCTGCAAAGGGTTTAAATGGTCTCTCAGTCCAGTTCTGAAGCCTACACAAACATGGGGAAGACTTCAGATTTGACAGCTGTCCAAAAGGCGACCATCGACACATTGCACAAGGAGGGAAAGACACAAAGGTTATTGCTGAAGAGGCTGGCTGTTCTCAGAGCTCTGTGTCCAAACACATTAATAGAGAGGCAAAGGGAAGGAAAAACTGTGGTCAGAAAAAGTGTACAAGCGATAGGGATCACCGCGCCTAGTCAAGATTGTGAAAAAGGGTGTGGACAGCTGCTGGAGTCAGTGCTTCAAGATCCACCACCAAGAGACGCTTGAAAGACATGGGTTTCAACTGCCGCATACCTCGTGTCAAGCCACTGTTGACCAAGAAACAGCGCGCGTCTCACCTGGGCTAAAAGAGCTGGACTGCTGCTGAGTGGTCCAAAGACATGTTTTCTGACGAAAGCAAATTTTGCATTTCCTTTGGAAATCGAGGTCCCAGAGTCTGGAGGAAGACAGGAGAGGCACAGGATCCACGTTGCCTGAAGTCTAGTGTAAAGTTTCCACCATCAGTGATGGTTTGGGGTGCCATGTCATCTGCTGGTGTCGGTCCCTCTGTTTCCTGAGATCCAGGGTCAACGCAGCCGTCTACCAGCAAGTTTTAGAGCACTTCATGCTTCCTGCTGCTGACCTGCTCTATGGAGATGGAGATTTCAGGTTCCAACAGGACTTGGCGCCTGCACACAGCGCAAAATCTACCCGTGCCTGGTTTACGGACCATGGTATTTCTGTTCTAAATTGGCCAGCCAACTCCCTGACCTTAGCCCCATAGAAAATCTGTGGGGTATTGTGAAAAGGAAGATGCAGAATGCCAGACCCAAAACGCAGAAGAGTTGAAGGCCACTATCAGAGCAACCTGGGCTCTCATAACACCTGAGCAGTGCCAGAAACTCATCGACTCCATGCCACGCCGCATTAATGCAGTAATTGAGGCAAAGGAGCTCCAACCAAGTATTGAGTATTGTACATGCTCATATTTTCATTTTCATACTTTTCAGTTGGCCAACATTTCTAAAAACTCCCTTTTTGTATTAGCCTTAAGTAATATTCTAATTTTGTGACACACGGAATTTTGGATTTTCATTTGTTGCCACTTCAAATCATCAAAATTAAATGAAATAAACATTTGAATGCATCAGTCTGTGTGCAATGAATAAATATAATGTACAAGTTACACCTTTTGAATGCAATTACTGAAATAAATCAAGTTTTTCAAAATATTCTAATTTACTCACATATATATATATATATATATATATATATATATATATATATATATATATATATATATATATATATATATATATATATATATATATATATATATATATATATATATATATCTATCTCTCCTGTATGTCTGACAGCACAGCCAACATGAACAGCTAATGGGAAAACAAAATCTATGCATGGTAAACCAGAGTTATTGCATTAGTTATGTTTTCCAGATTCTCGTCATTTATTGTACATGCTACCTTATATTTTCCTTATGTTTTCAGCTCAGCATCCTCAGTTTTGCATATTCTAAGATAACAGTAAACCCCCATTTGGCTGTTACATTCCCAGTGTTAGCAAACACTAGCTAGTCTATTAACATGAATATTTTTAAGCTTCCGAGCACAGACGTCAAACTTTAAATCCTACCTGTTGCCTTTCACCATTCACTTTTTTAACTGCTATCACATCCCTTGACATGTCGTCTCCTTTCCCTCTTTCTTTTTCTATTTTTTTCAGCTTTTTTGCTTTATTCATCTTTTTCCATAGATGACTACTCACTACTCGTATGCTCGTACCTGCTCGCTTAGTGCTCACAGAGAGAGGGGGGGGGGGCGAAAATCAAGCTTTTCCACTTGGTACTCCCTCTAGAGGCCTGGAGAACTTATGTTGTGTAATCTGGATGCAGCGTTTTTGTTGCATCTGCTTTTCTTTTTGCATCGCTTCTTTTTTCGGGGTTTATGTGCTTTTCTTCTTGCACCGTTTTTGTATTTGCAGCGCATTTGCTGAATGCTGCGAATGTGTTGTCAAATTAATTATGTGTTGTGTTTTGTCTATTTGCATGTGTTTTCTTAAGTTGCAGGGTGTTAGCCCCTGTCGGACACCATACATTAGTCCTCTAAAATGGTATATAACATCAAGGAAATGAAGAAATTATTTAGAAACGCACAACAGCAGCTACATATATATATATATATATATATATATATATATATATATATATATATATATATATATATATATATATATATATATATATATATATATATATATATATATATATATATATATATATATATGGTTATTTTTTTTTTAACCATTGCTTTGGCACCCCCATGGTGCTGCACCCCTATGCTCCACATGTAGCGCATACCCAGTTTTTGCGCCATTGCTGCAGAGATTCTCGTATTGGCAAAATTTGCACCCAAAACCTTTTTGTGAGTATGTCAATGAGATCATCCTGCTACTTATCAGTGCTGCTCATACAAAGCTTTGCCTTTTTTCAGATTGAGGGAGTTTTCTGACTGGTTCTTTGTGCACGACGCCTCTGCGGCTGTGTCCATGCCAGGGCAAGATGTATAGTATGGGAAGAAATGCTGATGATGCCTGGTCTTTATTTTTAGAGTCAATCTCCTGTTGGTGCTCAGTGTTAGCGAAGGAGGCAGTGATTCATGTTAAAACAAATGAATGTGAACTTCCAATCACCCATGGTGCGATAGGAACCTTGCATCTCCCGACTATATTGCTTGGTGGTATTGAAACCACTCTTTTCCTCACAAGATACAATATGTTGCTTTGATCTGTAAAATTCTGGCTAGTGGATTCTGTGCAGCTTTGATTTATGGTGTTTTGCCATGACGTGACTGGGTAAGGACTACATTATTTGGCTTCATTTGGCTTCTGCATCACAAACAAGTTGGAGCAGGATGTTCACTCAACACTTCATATGCCCAATCAGTTATCAAGTAGTGCCATCTTATTTGTTTTTTTGATTTGCTACTAACCAACCAAGTTGCTGAAGACACGTAGAGCTGATGTATTTAAATTTAGCAAAAGTATGTATGTATGTATGTATGTATGTATGTATGTATGTATGTATGTATGTATGTATGTATGTATGTTTTCAGATCTGGAATCAACATGTACAGTACATACAAGGAATAATGTCATGGGGTATGAATACATATAAAACATTCTCTTTCCCAATCTTTAAATCATTGTAGCAGATTTGTTAAGTTGCTTTGGGTAGTTTGTCTTTATTCCAAGGTAGTACAGCAGGGACATTTAAAGTCTGACACTGGACCCCCCCTCAGACATAATTAACACTCCTGGATTTTTTTCACTTACTTGACTTTTATTTGGAGGATACTCATGCTCTAAAAATGTATTTTTGCATATATAATTTTGACAAATTGGCAATCATTAAATGGGCTGTGATATTCAGCAGTAAACAACAATTTGCAATGTATTGGAGTAATGGTATCGTGAGCAGAGAATTAAGTCACACTCCGTGTGTGTGTGTGTGTGTGTGTGTGTGTGTGTGTGTGTGTGTGTGTGTGTGTGTGTGTGTGTGTGTGTGTGTGTGTGTGTGTGTGTGTGTGTGTGTGTGTGTGTGTGTGTGTGTTCTTTGTTTTGATAGCCGGTCAGGCCGCACTTGCATGTTTGTGCATGTGAATACTTGACAATTGTTAGTGACAAAGATGTGTTGGACTTATGATAGAAAATACCTTGGTTAAACTGTTGTAGGAAACACATTAAGGATAGACAATGGAAGGTTTAAAGATACAGAATAACTTTAGAAGACATTTTTAGAGATGCATACAAGGCTTTAAGTTTACGTGTTGAACTGTTCATTCCCAGGTACAATAAAACAATAACAAAAGGCAGTATATTTTACCGTTGCAATTTTGCAAGAATTTGAGAATTCTTGTCCAAACAAGATTTAAAAAAAAAAAAAAAAAAGAATTTATGCCTTTGTCTTCAGTAGGTTAAACAACTGTAAGGGACTCTCTTTTTTATTTGTATTTTATTAGTGTTCAGAATCTCACATACACCTATTTCAATTTTTCAGTTTCTAGGACAAACAATATTCTTATTCTCTTTCTTATTCAAGTATAGAAATTAAAAGATGGGATAAACAAACAATACAAGTGAACAAATAACACCATAGTAACAAAACTATAAAACAGGAAGAAATAATTTTCAATAAGAGTGAAGAAATACAGTCAGGCCATTTATCTGAGACATACTGTAGTTGTACCACTTTCGCCAATGCTCAAGAAATGTTTCCATTCTTCGGTTAACATGAGCTGTAATCTGCTCTGAACATTTCTTATACAATGTCTCGCCATGAAGTAATTGTTGGACACTCTGGTAGTAGCCATTTTCTGGTAATAATCTTTTTACTGGTCAACAGCATAGCATTTATCAAGTGCTTGTCCCCTTTCAGCCAACTTTGAGGTATATTTCGAAAATACAGAGTCTTAAAGTCCAAAGGAATGTCCTCATGGAAGATGACCTGTGTATTGCCTTCCAAAGGTTTTTAATGCTGGGACAGTCCCAGAAAATGTGGTAAAGGTTTGTGTTTTGGTATCCACAACTTTCTCCAGCAAACAGGGATGTTATCGCTATAATGAGATGTCTGAGATTATGTAATGAAATATCTTATACTATTTTTCCAGTAAAACTCACCAGATTGTTGAATAAGTTTTAAGATTCATAAAGTGTTTATGCAATGTAACCTTTTTTTAACTGCTGTTTAATGTTTAATTGCTTGTACTGGACTGTAACTTTTACTATTTTTGTGTTAAGCACTTTAAATTGCCTCATGTGTACAAATGTGATATACAAATAAAGCTGCCTTGCCTATATATGGCTCATATCACCCTTTACTGATATTTGACTTATGCTCTTTTAAACAGTTATGAAACTGGAATCAGCCTCTGTAACATTTCTGTCAACATAATGCCGTAATTGTAAATATCTAAAGAAATCCTGTTTGTGCAACAGATAATTTTCTTGAATCATTTCAAAACTAAACTATGTTTCCAGTCATAATATTGCATAGAGCTCTTATTCCATTAGTTCCCCCCTTTTTGAATTTGGTGTCCATTTTATTTTAAGAGTCAATTTTTTTTAAGATTATTTTTTTGGGGCTTTTCCCTTAGACAGGAAAGGGGGAGAGAGACGGGGGATGACATGCATCAGAGGGCCGTGGGTCTGATTTGAACCCTGGGCCGCTGCAGGACTCAGCCTTCAGAGATCTAGTTGGTCTGATGAAAAAAAAACAGCTTCAATTATAGTAACACGCCGCATTTTTTGGCAGCAACAGTAATGCCGTTATTAAGATGGGAAGACTAATCAATTAGATTAGTCGTTACTGAAAAAGGTTTATTTTATTTTATAACGCTGTTATTCCCATCACTGGAACTGTTTATGCCTATGTCGCTGGGTATAACGTTAGCCGTCCTCTGCCCCGGATTGTGGGGGGAAAAAAATGAATTTGTATAAAATCGGTAACATAGACGTAATGAGTGGCACGTAACGGGAAGTAATATGGGATTTGATTTTGTTTGAGTTTTAACTTTTAAATTTCTCTTCCACTTGCCCTATAAAAAAGATCCACTTGTCCCGGACAAGCGGAAAAGTGTTAATGTCGAGCCCTGTATGTAGTGTTGCAGTTTAGCGTCAGCTATAATTGCTTGTATTGCAGTGGGAACCAGGTTTTCTTCAATGTCTGTCCACTGTGGAGAATATGAAGGATTGCACCAGCATATTATAGCTTTTGTCTGGGTGGGCATAATAGTATTCCTTGAGAGATGGCAAACCCCACATTCCTTCTCCTTCACTAACTGCAGTGTTTTGAGACGAACCCTCGATCTCGTGCCTTGCCACAAGTATCTAGATAATACTTTGTCCCATTCATTAAATTGACTTTGGGAAAATTCTATTGGTAGGGTTTGAAATAGATATAAAAATCTGTGGCTGACACTAAAGAAAGGGATCAGGCTCCATCTTGTGATATCTTTGAGGAGAGTAGTTATATTCTGATAGTTTTGAGAGATCTTTTGGAATAGTGCCCAAGTAGGATTTTGTTTGCCATGACCATGAGTATTTCTTCTCCCATTCTGGTGTTGGATTATATTTATATGATAGCGCTTGGGTTTTTACCCACATTGACCTTATATCCTGATAATTGTCCATAATTCTTCAATGCCAGCATCAACTGAGGCAAAGAGTGTGTTGACTTTACGAGGCAGAGAGCCAGTTGCTTAATGAGTCACATTAACGTCATTCTTCATCCACACAAAGCACATTGCTATCGCCACGAGTGACATCTGTATTAGCCTCGTTTTCTGTGAATGATGTGACAGGGTAACGTTAAGGCAGAATTAACAAGCTAGCGTTAGCCAACTAACACCAGCTGCTGGTTCTGCCGTGCTTTTATGCTGCATTGCTTACAAAGAGTGTGTTGGCAGGCTAAGAACAACTAGTACATCATCTGTGTAGCAAGCTAGCTTATGCTCTCGTTTGGCACAGTGAATGCTTCTTATTTCTCTGTTTTGTCTTATATATTGGACAAGTGGTTCAAGAAAGAGTGTAAACAATAATGGTGACCATGCACAGCCGTGTCTTGTACCCCTTGCAGAAGGTCTTTGTCTTAAACTGTCCCATTTAGGACGGTTTAAGACAAAGACCTCCTGCTACATGGCCACAAAAATCTGAGACTTACCTCTACTCTTATTCATCACATATTGTGCCATTGCTTTTAATTTACTTGTTGTTGTTGTTGTTGTTGTTGTTGTTGTTTGTCTGGACTATGAATTTTGTTTTCTGTCACTACTCATGTAGGTATTTATTTACATTGCCTTTTTTGTTTTGACCCAGATGGGCATTGCGGAAATGTTGAACTTCCACACAGTCAGTCAAACAGGACCTTCTTGCTTTGAGGTGATGGTCCTAACCATTGCACCTAGATACGGGTTAACATTCAGTATTCAAGGTTTCAATGCTATGAATTGGAAGCACTAAGTGGATTCCTAAGAGTAATTTGTTCTTAGATCTCAGTCCATATGCAAATGTGCCTGACAAATGAAAATACATGATCTTTGCGTAGATTAATCACTGATGTTTAATCAGCTGAGTAGGGCTGCAGGTAGATGGATAGATGACAGAGTCAAGCTGGTTCTTGAGCTAGAAAGACACTGACCTCAATAGCACCTGACTGTTTATCTACAGCTGTCATGGCTGCCATCATTCTGAATGCCAGCCTTGTTTTTTCTGCATACTCCATACTCTGATTGTGTCTTGCATAGATACAGCCTTAACATCAAAACTTATCTCTGGAATTCAGACTGGCAGTCCTTATCCTTGTACTCTTTCATGCTGTTATTCAAACCACAAGAGATTTGGCAAGGCTCATTTCAATCCAGCTCTTTTAATATGGTCCTGAGAGGAAATTCAAAGAAACAGTCAAGAGTCGCTTTGAGTAAGGGTTAGTTTGTGCATCACCTATAGAGAGAACAAGAAAGGAATAGGAAACAAAGAAAAAACAGCCATAGGGACAATCCTGGAATTATGTTGCCCCAGAGATGAGTAAGTGTTGGTTACTGCATGTGGGACTGCATGCATCATGTCTGGTTACATTCAAATACAACTGTGAGTGTATGTGAGTGGTAACTGTAAGGATAAATTCTGAATGAGGATGTCCACTGGAGGTGAAGATATTAATTATTACAACTTGCCATACACACTCACACAAACTTTTAATTACAAAGTACATTTGGATAATTGCTACACTTCAGAAAGTATAGCTGGAAAATTCCAATCCCAGTCTGTTATTTGGATCCATATTTCACATTCTGGTGGACAGATGATGTGGAGAGGAATGCAGCGGCAGAGAGGAAGAGTGCTGTTTGCATACATTCACCCACTAGCAGTTTGGAGAACTCAATTCTGAAATGCAATAACTTGCCGCACTTTGGTTGGTATGCTGACCTAATTGAATGCTCACGTTGAATCACACACACACACTTTCAGGAGGGTGATTTGGAGAAATAATATCTGCAATCTGAACCACATTGGTGAATTGTTGTTTGTATTGGTCATGAATAGGTTAAGCAGAACAACATACCAGAGCACTTTAGAGGAGCGTAGTTATGTACATGATGTACCAAATAAAGATTTTTTTTTTTTACTTTGACACAGTCTTTTTCCATTGGTCATGTGAAAAACCAAGCCAACAGACACACTTCAGATACAGGAAGAACAATGTTAATTGAACTTGGTTTGATGATATTCAGGTGGCATCTCTCCTATTGACCTTTTGGTTTCATCTGACCAGAACCTCTGATGTTGCAATTGAGGATAATGAAGATCAGCGCCACAGAGTCAGAAACCGTGATTATTTCGTAGATAAAAACAGGCTTTCCAAGGTGAAATTGTCTATGCAGATTAAAGACTTCTTTCTAAGTAGGAGCGGTAAGGTGATTCAGGTGCTGATATGTTTGTCCCTGGCTGCCTCCCTTTTGCTGTTGTTTCAAGTATGGTGACTGGGATGAGACTCCGGGGTAGTCCCAGGACATGCTGGAGGGACTACAGTAACTGCTTCAAGTTGTCCCAGCAGGGGCGGAGCCAGAGGGTGGCCTGTGGTGGCCATGGCCACTCCAGGCTAAAACCTGACCCCACACAGCACTGTATTTCTCTGGTGGCTCTTTTTGTCTTGTGCAGAACCATTTCGCTACTGCTACAGTTCCACTGGGGATCCTTTTTAGCAGCATACACATCTGGCTGTATTGCCCCTCCCCTAAATTTCCAACACATTCTCATCTTTTTCTTTTTTTGTCTTAGCTGTGCATGAGAGTGAAATGGAGTTACCAGCAGGATTCACTTCAAAGATCAAGAGCAGATAAAAAGTGATAGCACAAACGGAGGGAATTCAACGACACAATAGGGAACAAGTGGGAAAATAACAAGACAGGAAGTGCAGACCATATAAGGGGATGGGCGGAGATAGACACATGACAGACAGGTAACCACAGAGCACATGGAAAACAGCAGCAAGCACTAAACACAATACACAAAATGGCCACAAGAGTGTCACATAGGCAGTCAGTCACAACAGGATCGTGACACAGCGCTTGTTTTTAATTAGTTATTAGCGTATTCTAACTTACAGAAAATGCTTCTGATAAAATAGGCCTACTTCACATTAAATTAATATGTAGGATGGTTGCTTGACATTATCAAATGCTTTACTCACAGCTGGCCTGCTGGCAGTTTTAATTCAGCTCTGCAAAGTTGCAGATCTTTTAGCTGCTTCATTGACCTCTTTCTCTTTCCATCAGTTGTCTTTGTTGTGAAGGAGCACAAAAAACTAACATTAGGCTATACTTTTTGAATATACTTTTTAATGCAAAGTTTATTACATTAACCAATTGTGACATTAATGTATCATCTAATAACAAAAAAAGGCACCTTTCACTTTTACTAACGTCACATCTGATTGTTAGACATATTGACAGTAAACAATATATAACCTAGCATGATTCACGAACCCAGACCATCACATCCCTAAACCTTTCTCTTCTCTACAGAACACACACTCATGTAACGGACATAACAACGCTACATTAGCCTGCTGCTGCAACATGGCTGTCATTAGCTTTGGTTGATGACGTAGCATTTAACATTACTATAGCTAAGGCAGTGCTGTGTGATGTGATACAAACGTTACAATCTGAAGTTGCATATTATTCATGCATTATATCTTATGTGTTTTTTTTGGGTTACTATTCACAGGGCATTTGTCATAATCTTCATAACTTCAAAAACTCACGTGAAGGCAGAAGGGCTTGGCTTTCCCTCTTTCATTTGCAGTGCTCCGTGTGTGTGAAAATATAAATAAAGTCGAGTGACTGGGGGCAGAGGGCATTGCTGAGGGAAAGTTTGGATGATATAGCGATTTAATCAGCTGTTGGAGGCGTTCACCTTCCTGCTAAACCAATCAGAATCGTACACAAATGGCAAGGGCCAATCACAGAGTCACAACCCTGCTTTAAAGAATCGTGTCTTCCTTTGTTATCGTTGCAGGCAAGATTGCAAAATAAAAATAAAAAATATATATATATATATATATATATATATATATATATATATATATATATATATATATATATATAATCGCCAAAGACTTTGTACATTTTATCTGAGCTGTACAATAAATCCTATTTGCATATCTGCAAACATGTCTCTCCTGAATGAAATGTAGTTACAAAACTCCTCTTGCTGAGTCCTTGGCAGCGGCCCGGGTTCAAATCCGACCTGCGGCCCTTTGCTGCGTCATCCCCTCTCTTTCTCTCTCCCTTTCCTGTCCATCCACTGTCACTATCGAATAAAGAGAAAAGCTCCAAAAAATAATCTTAAAAAAATCCTTGCTGCTCAAATCATCTGTTCCGCTCTGATCCTGTCTTCCCTCGCTCACAAATCTAATTCTGCTCTTACAAATCCGTAGCTGTGCAGTCTTAAAGGTTGACTTGCTATCTGAGTAGCGCTCCAATTTGTTTTGTACTCTCTCAAATCGTTTATCATCAATATACCTCCCATACATTTTTATGACCTTTGCTTTTATTGCAGATATGTCAAGTGAAGACAAAGCAGAAACTGAACTAGAGGTTATTTGTTTGTGTACAGTGACAAGAAAAGTGATGCATTACATGTTGTTTCATCCTGATACAAAAGGAGGTGGAGTGGCGGGGTTGAGAATGGATCCAAAGAGCAACACATGGACAGCAGATGGAATGGAAACTAGCAGAGGGAATGGTGTTATTTTAGCTATTTGAATTCCCTGTGAATACAGTCATGAAAGATTGATTTCTGTACTGCAGTATTTGAGATTTTAAGACAGACTCCTCCGTTTTGACCTGTTGAATCTTTTTGTACTTCTGATTCAAATAGAAATTTGTTCCTTTAGTTGTTTTATTTACCTTTTGTTTTGGTGGTTATAACTGAATGAGCATAGTCGTTTCATTGAGCTGATTACTGGTAAAGGCTATCTCGAGACTAATGAATAACATGCATTTTCAGCAAGTATTTTACTACCCACTGGCCCTCATCTTCCGGGCCATTTACAATAACATATCTCGCTGCCAACCACTTCATCATTAAGGTAGGGTGCTTCCAGTCAACCTAAATATGGATACAAATGTGTTTCCACGGTAACAGCAGAGCCTCAAAATTCTTTTCTTAAACCTCTGAACATATCAACTTAATTCCAACCCACACCTTTTTCCCTTCCTCGCCCAGTCTTCTTCTAATTGCTTGTAGAGGCAGCTGTGTGTTGGAGCATAAAGGTTGGGAGGGAGGTGTGCAGCACTGGGAGGCATGAAGGAGCAAGAGGAGGATGATATGAGGTCTTGAGTGGGCTGCGTGCACCCTTATCAAAGTCTTGTTGCGTTCCTCGTAAAAAAGCAGTGAAGATAAACCTTAAATGGTGCTGAATTCTCACTATGTGGCCTTTTCAGCCCCCCTTCTCCCTATTCCCTTGTCCCAGTGGTCTGTGAGTAATGAGCCTAAAGCAAGCCTGGCTAATTAGACCTGACATCACACCATAACTTGCTCACCCCAGCTCCTCTGGACACTTTTTGATCCATGTAGAGATTCATAGACACACAAACACGCATATGCAAAGAAAAGGCATACAAACACACACACTCACACACAAATATTATACTGATGAATGCTCCCCTGCTCGCGCTTATCTCCCTTCTCTGTCTAAACTTTTAACATCCATACAATGCACACAGAGAAGGACTTATTGGTGAAGATGAGGGGGTTAATGTCAGCGCTTTAAGCTTAGAAGTAGCATGGCATGTCTTATTGCTGGGGTGTACTCAGAAAGCATGTTGTCCGACTGCAAAAGTGTTTATAACTGTCCTTAACGATCAAACTCGTTGGTGGGGTGAAAAGTGGGTTTTCATTAAGAGGGGATAGATGTGATAATAATTTAAATATAGAGTTAATAGAGCACACTTTAGGACAGTCTGTCCTGAAAGGTATTTATGATGTTGCACTCGTTTGGTTACATGAAAAGGGACAGAATTAGTCTGCAATGAATGAAAAAAGGTGAGCTTTCAAACCCTGCTTATTTTCTCATGTCTGCACACCGCATTTGCCAGTACCTGTGCAATGTGCATGTCGGATTGTTGGTTTAAAAAACGTACTGAAATTGTGGAATTGGGACAAAGCTCTCCCTATTCCAACATTGGAGAGGTGTGGGTGGAGGGGGTTTCAGACTTATGTTGGAGTATGCTGCTGCTTAATAGGGGAACACTCTATGTAAATCCTATGGATTTCAGACGTGGCAATGTTGGTCTGATGGTCAGCCCACCACTATGGTCTAGACTCAAATATCTCAACAATGTGATGGATTGACACAATATTTTGGACAAACATTGATGGTTCTAAGATTATGTATTGTAATGACTTGACATCATTTTTTAGCACCACCGTGGGGTTGACATGTATGGTTTTGAGTGGGAAATGTCTCCAGCTGGGACTTGGTTGTTAAATCCATTGCATGAATAACATCACTCCACACAGCTGTTTGACACACTTTCCTGCTGTGTTGTGATTTTTACTTTCAGACTCCAATCTAAAGGTTAACTTAAAAAACATATTTTGTTGGATTTCTCTTTTATTATTAAGTCCGCTACTCATATCATTAAGCAGTGATCATGTATTAAGCTCAGTGTGACACCATTGTGACTTGAAGCAAGAAGCTAAGTTGTTTTCTATGTTATTAAAGTGGTGCTTTCTCTGAAGTGGTCAGAAATGTGCTCTTTTGCACCTGTAAACACACCAAACAGTGATGTTATGATGAACTGACACACCCTGGTACACTTAAGTTAAACCACTAAAGGTCAGTAAAACAAGACTTTCAGCTGCTGTATAGTTTCTCTTTAACCTTGACCACAACCTTAGTCAGACCAGATCTTTTAAACATAGGAGCAGATCAGAACATGCTCAAATTTATTATTTTTTTATTGACTGTCATTTTTTTATGTTTTACATAAGGAATGGACAGTGATATCATCCTGTTTGGAAGGCTTGTTGGATTGTTGGAAATGTGTCTCTTACAGTCAATTAAGACTATGGATTATATGTAGAATTAGAAAATGTCTGACTTTGGCGCACAAGCATCACACTGTGGTAGGCAGGAATGCAGAATAAGATTAATTAGCTGAGAGCGACACATATCCTGCACCAGTTTTAAGCCTTTTAAGATTTTTCACTTCATCATGACTGACTTTAAAAGCATCATCGAACTAAAGCTAGGATTTCTTCTTCAATTTAGTCAGATTTTTAATTTGAAATCCTGGTTTATACATTTACTGTAATTTCTTTGCTTTTACTCAAGATCCAATATAAATATATATAATATAATATATTAATTTTGTTATGCTTTGAGTTTTTATAGAAGTGGTGTGTTTTCTCTGCTCACTAACAGTAAGCAGCCATGTCTAAGCTGAGCATTATAAGATGCTGAAGCATTTGACTGTATAGTGTGCATGACACAAAGACCCGTCTCTGTAATATATGTAACCTCTATTCTGCTGGCTGCCAATGGCTGGGTATTATAACTATTGATTTGTACAGCAGCGAGTAAATCACTTGACTGTCAAATCTCTCTCTGAAAATTCTTCTCTGCATCTTAAATGCACCACAACTGGGAGCAGACTGTGCCTTACTGCAGTTGCTACATGATGTTATAATGGAGAGTAAAGGGCAAATAAGTCAGAAAATTAGTGTGTAAGAGTATGCGTGTGATGTGTCCCTGTTGCCTTTGTTCAGGATAATTGATCTGTATTGAAGACTGTGAATGCAGTCCATTCTTCCTCAGAAAAGTGTTCCAATGGCTGTGAGAGTGGCCATCGCATTGCCATTGATTTCTATAGTGCTGCCTTAAAAGCCCCAATCGAGGCAGCAAGGGGGGGGGGAGAGCTGTGAAGAAGACACCTACGGCAGGATCTGCAGCTCCAGCACATTGAAAGACAGGAAAAGCGACAGGGGGTTGGCTTTTCTGCTCCCAGTGATAAAGGTGCAATTCCTGTGGCCTGTATCTGTGCAAGAGGCTGGCACCTGATTGAATAATGTGCTTGTTTGCTGCTGGCTGGCTGAGCTGTTGCGAATGTGGCCGTTTGTACATGTGTTTGCATATTTTGCATGCATCTATAGCACAAAATGACTGATAGGTACAGTAGTCTCTTCCTTGTGCTTGTTTGCATATGGTGTTTTTTGTGTGTGTGTGTGTGTGTGTGTGTTCGGCTTGCTGTGCAAAAACTCACTCTGAAGGATTTCCAAGCACAGCACAGCCATGGTCATCTCTATAGCAACTCTCTGTTCCTGTCAGGACTGCACGACTTGCTGAATATAATTAAATTGTGGCATGTAGGAGGGAAGAAATTCAAGTGTTTTTAAATGAAACTAAATGTTCTAATTACATCTTATGCTTTTAAATACATCAGGGGATTTAATTAGAGGGAGAGGCGTCCTAGTCTGTGCCATCCAGAGGGAATGCTCTGTAGAATTTAAAAGCAATTTATTCCTACTCTTCCTTCATTCCTCAACCCTGAAACGGCTCTGATAGCGCAATGAAATTAATGTTCGGAATAAATGTTGGTGGGATTTAATAAAGGCAATCACCCCCACCCTTCCCTCTCTCACTTTATCCATTTCTCTCTTTTACACACACTTTATTTTTATACTTCTTCAAACACACACACGTACCTTCACATCCTCGGTCAATAAGTCAAACAGTGACGTTATTTTTGTTGACACCTGCTTCACATCACAGATTAATCTCACGGCTTTGTGAATATGACAAGGCCATTTTTTTGGCCTGGGCTGAAGATGAGTTTGCAGTTCAATTTTCATAAGCGCCAAACCCTGACATCTCACAGAGCTGTGAATGAGCAATAACAGCCTATGGGAGTTTCCATGCAATGAGGGGCTGCAGTCTGCTCAGTGCAGTGTTGTATATTTACAAAAAAGGCTTGCTAGCTGGTTTCATAGACTGTATATGAAGATAAAAGTGTTTCTCCACTTCCTCCCATTGTACAAAAGGGAACCAAAATATAACGGAGACGAGCACTGCCATATTGTAATTTTGGGGTCAGAGTCTGTGCTTTTGCGATTGGGTGGTTGAGCCTCGGTATCGTAGTCCCGCCCATACACTCCCCCGACCAATCTAGTCAATTGTGACGTTTCAGTGCATTTTTATAGCACCAAATAACTAATAAACCCAAACCTATCAGAAAGATGAACTCTTGAATAAACATTAGCATGACAGGAAATACCTAAAATGACAGAAACCATCTTTGGGAAATAAAATATTTGACTAGTTTTTAGTTTGGCCTATGTCCTAGCCGCATGGAGGGGGTGTGATTTATGACCTATACTGCAGCCAGCCACCAGGGGCCAATTGAGATACTGTATTTTGGCTTCACTTTTGGGGAGCTGTCAAATCGTCCATCTTTATATACAGTCTATGGCTGGCTTATTGAGACATTTTGAAGTGATATATAGCGGCCCATCAAATATGAATGCCATGCTCCTGTTGCAATAGAATTGGATTTGTCATTAGGCAATTACAGTTAATTTACAGCTTGCTTATTTGCTCAGCTGGGAAGTGACACTGGAATTTGCTCCAGGACTAATGATCAATTGGCAAATATCTTGTAGAAGGAAGAGAAAAGAAACAAAAGCTAATCAGCACAGGGCTGCAGGAATACACCATAGCAAATAAAATGTTCATGTTAATCTTAATGCAATTACTTGACTGAATATTCTGCTCCCAGCTGTAGCTACCGAGGCTGAGTCCATTTCAGTTACTCTGCATTATACATTCTCGTCATTTCACAAGGACAAATAAAAACACATTATCACCTTGTAATAGAAGTGGAGGAATTAAATCCAAGCGTTATATAATACATCTTCTGGTGAAACTTAACACAAACTGAAGAATTACAAGTATATGTTTGATCTTGTTACAGCACATGCAATTATTTTATGATATAGTCAGTGCTATAAAGGTCTTTTTCTTAATTTACTTTCAGAACTTTTACACATTTCTCAGTGTAACTCCACAATAATCTGTTTACTTGCATCTGTTTTATTCATTGCACCAATGCCAGATGATAATGTAACCATGCTCTTAGCATTAATATATTGCTGTGCTTTTTTTTGTGATTTGTGTGATCTTTTACTAATGACTTTTATTTTGAAGGATTGTGCACTAGACTTTTGAGTCACAGACAAGGTTTTGGGTTTTCCATCTGAAGTCTTCCTTATCAAGTCAACATCTCCATGCAGAAAATGGTAACCCCCCCGCACACACACACACATACACACACTTTCCCCTTTTCAGCACTTGTTATGGCACCAGAGCCCCGGCTAACGAGCAATTCACTGCCCTGTGTGTGCAGTGTGCCGCAAAACACAACAATAACGGATGAATAACAGAAAGAAAAAAGTGCTGCCTGAAGCTGTAAAAATGTAAGTTAAGTGCTGACCTTGGTGGCCTAATGGCTCTAAGTAGCATCTAAATGTCAGTGTGGTCCAGAGAAGGGCAGCTCCTGCCCAAGGGTAATGGGTAAGGCAGTGCTTCAAAGTTGTGAAAAGGAGGACAAAGCGCTGGGTAGGGCGCTGTTGGATGGATTAGGAGGGATGGAGCTGACCATGGTAGGTGTAGAGCCAGCAGAGGGTGTGCCAGTGCTCTCTTTCTCCATGAGAGGCAGTGCATCACTCAGCCTCAGAGAAATGCTGAAAGCCAGCTGAAATAAAGCAAGTCATAGTTGAATAGTTTTCTCAGGCCACATATTCAGTCCAAGAGATTGTTGTTAAGCCTGTTGTTTAACCACATAAACAGTTTACAAAGATCCCAAAAATTGATAGTCTTTTTTTGAAACTGCGGGACCTTGATTTCAGACAGAGGTGACAAAAGAAGGCTTCTCATTTCGAGCCATTGAATGTTGATTTTACTTGCTGCAATAAGAACTTGTTGCTCACATGTCAGCTGTAGCTGTTAGCTAATTGAGCTAACGTTTACACCATGAAATGGTTGATAACTTCTCCGTTTGGCTTTTTAATATTTTGTTTTGTAAAAGGGGTTTAAAATATGTAATATCGAGAATGGGTTTAGTACGATGGGGGTTCAGTAAAAGGAATAAGACTTGACCCATTTCATTGCTGTTTTTACTGAACATTTTATCTGTTTTTTAATGAGTCACGGGGTGTCGATAGAAGCGGTCAGGGCTCAGAGACAACGTCCCAAAGTGCCTTTTAATTGAGCAACCTTTCCTCAAACAGGCTGCCAGGGGAAAAAGTCTACCAACCACGGTTTGTAAGTTGACTCTGTGCTCTAGTGGTGTAGATGATGACAATGGATACGTTATGAGGCTTCCAGATGTGAAATCTTAATAAAAACAAAGGCCGGTCCCTCATAAGATCAGTAAAACCCAATGAGGTGGAGGCCTGATGTAATTTATGGCATCCTGTCTCAATAATCCATCTAATTTTCCCTTGCGCAAGGCAATAAAAACAATCTTTTACTCACCACTGATGTCTTTTTTTTCATCTGTATCCATAAAAAGCTTGAGTGGGACATGGAAATGAGTCAGCAACATTCATTGACAATTGAAGTGGAGCGTGGATGAGAGGGCAACAGGTGCAGGGTTCTAGTGCCATTGTGCCGGATCCCCTTTACATGCCTGTTAGACCTCATCGCAGATAGTGCTTGAACAGTGATGCTCTCACACTTTGAGTCATTTATGAAGTGGCAATTTATGCCAGGCGATGTGTTTGAAAAGTATTTGGGTGTTTGAATCTTGTAGGGTATTTTTGTTCCACTTCTCACTTAAGCTAAGGCTTGGTTGTATTTGGGACATTGATGAAAAGGGATGTGAGACAAATGTGGCTTTTTTCCTATCTGAAGGCATTGTCTGTGTCATTGGGCTTTCAAAAGTGTTTTATCAGCAAAGTGCAAAATGGTTGTGTGAAATTTGCTGTGCAGGCTTTACTGAATTGGCAGTGGAAGAAGTCTATTCTTCTCAAGATGTCTGGCTCAGGGGTGGGGGGGATATCCACAATTTGTAGTTTGCTTGCTACATATTTGTTATTTAAATAAAAGAAATCTATTGATGTGGATCTTACTGGGCCTTCAGTCATAGGTTTCTCACTTCTCACTGATTCCAGAGGACTTTGAAGTACATTAATATGTAAATCTGCTACCAGGGCCTATTTATAAGTCAGATATTTCCTCATGGTAAATAGGATAGTTAAATTACAGATGAATCACGATGAACTCATGTGCTACATTAAAATATTGTAAATAGAGTGTAGTGTAGGGAGAGCTTAACATTTTGGGAAATATGCTTTGCTTTCTTTCTGAGAGTTAGATAAGAAGATTGTGACCACTATCATATCTGTCAGCTTAGCATACAGACCGGAGGCATAGAGAAACGGCTAGCCTGGCTCAAGGTAACCAAATCCACCAGTAATGTGCACTACTTAACATGTTACATCTCCTTTGTTTAATCTCTGCAAAAACTAAAGTGTAAAAATGACCAGTTGTTTTTTTTCTGAGGGGCTCCTGGACATCACTGCACCTAGTCAAAAAAATTTTACAGTGCATTTTTGGGCTGATTAAACAAACAAGATACACAGTAACTTGTTAATTAGTGAGCTTGAAATGTGCTGGTAGGTGGATTTTGTTACCTTTGGACAGATCTAGGCTAATCATTTCCCCCTGCTTCCAGCCTTTTTGCAAAGCAAAGTGTCTCCTGGCTCGAGCTACATGTTTAAGGTATACTATGAAGGACTTTCCTAAAAACAATGTATAGACTCATACAAAAGTAATCCATAAAAATCATCAACCATTAGAAGTGTGTGGCGGTGTCTGTATCTGCAGAGACCCTGCCTCTGCCTGTATTTCTTTCTTACTTACTTTGCTCTTGGCATCAGCCTACAGGCAGTAATTTGTAGCCCCCAGCCAATAACAGCACGCAAGGTGTGAGGGCTAGACTCCATACCATGCAGTGACCAGGTAACATTGCTGTCTCAATCTTTCTTCCTCTCTCTAGCTGTGTCATGTATGTACGTATAAAGAGCTGCACAGCCCAAGCCCTCAGTTAAACAGACTGAGGGCTTGGGTGAAACACACACACACACACACACACACACACACACACAAAGCATTGGCAACAGCAAGGAGGAGGCCTGCACTTCGGCTGCATTTGCAAAAAACATTCGTCAATGCATGCACCTTCTTACAGGGTTGTGTGGAGCAGTGGATGTGTTTATTTGTGCTTAAGAATGTAACATTCGTAAAACAATCAGTAAATAACGTCTTATTTCTCTGATTCACTGCTTAGTTGTCACTAATGCCACTCCTTTCTTGGCTGACTCTCTAGCTCATTCGACCACCGCTGCTCTTGGATAACACGTTGTACAAACTAGCTCTCTTTCTGAATACTAGGACCCTTAGACAGAGTGACACAATTTTTAGAACAGTTGCATACACATATATTCATATTTACCAAACAGGTATGAGAGTGGATTTGATGTTCTCCTATAATTCTCTGCAACAAAGCAAAATAAGAGTATCTCCCAAAATGTCCGACTATACATTGCAGGCAACGGGAAAGACACCCTAGTGCCATCACTAACTATGGTTTGATTGTGTTTTAAATCCATCAGCTGTCATTACATTTATTCATAGTTTTGGATACACAAATCCACTTACATTCTTGTTCGTCTCAAATCGTGTTCCATAGGGGTAAAAACAGGTGGTGTAAAGACTCATAGGGACAGGTAGTACTTTTCTAGTGATAGAGCTTGTTCCTAACTCGGTGACAGTTGAATATAGTGTTTTCCTGCTGAATGGAAACTTAACCATCAAAGGAAAGTGCTGCACTGTCTGACTCACCACAGGTATGAATGTTTTTAAACTGTGTAGAATATATATTTTTATTTTTGTAAAACAGATGGGGCTGGATAAGCCTCTGATCAAACAGCATTTATCCATCTGAACTCTGCAATTCATAACTGAAAATGAAAGGACAGTAACGCATTATTTTTGTAGAGCACTAACGTTGCAAGCTCCCTTATTTATGATCTTTCTTTATTGCTGCCAATCGATCTCTGCATAGACATTTTCTGCCTGAAAATCAATGACCCCGATTGCATTTGTTTTTCTTTCATTAACCCTGGATGATTTCATTCCTCAAAATAGAACTCCTAAATATTATCCATCTTAAAATGTCACTATATTTTGTGGGGAGGTGGTGTGGGTGCTGTAGGCTGCAGAGGGAATTGAGGGAGACTGTATGTATGGGAGGATGTATCTGTCAACATAACTCAGCCACATTTAGCGTAGCTGCGCCATGGTTCCCAATGAACCCTGGCATTTCAAGGACCTGAACGTAAAAGAGGAAGCACTGGGAAACACATGTTCCCCCATGGAAGGGGGGAACATGACCTGGTGATTTACGGAAAGAACAGTCCCCAGGAAGTCTCGTAACATCAGTGCTTTGTGGCAGCTAGCAAAGTTAGCCCAAGGACAAGGTTAGCTGGCATTGGTTTATCCTCAGCCAGACTCCTGACAGGTTCAGGTTGGAGGTGGTGGAAGGGGGTGCAGTGCTCTGATAAGGAGCAGCTCATTTCAAATTCAACATGACAGCCATGATTGAATTTAGACATTAAAAAAGTAAACATAAGAGAAGGACTATAAATCCCACATGGCAAGAAGTCTGTGTATGATTTGGAAAATGTCTGCTAGTGGGAAGGTGTGTGTGCATGGGTGTCCAAAAATGAAATGTGGGCTTAGGATTGCTCCTTTTTCATATGGGCTGCCTTTGAAGGAAAGCAGTTGACGCTGATAGATGGAGGATTTATTTTTAATTGTAGTTTCTCTTCTTGTAAATAGTCTAAGGCTTTGCACAAAATCATTCCCTGTAACAAGCAGTATTTACCCACCTTCATAATATTTTTTTAAGTTTTAAGTCTGAGTGTGAAATTGATGCTAGTGTCCTAAAAATACCTAAAATGGGACCAAAAGGTATATATAAATACCTTCTACCAACAATTCAACAGTGCACTGTGTCACATTTAATAGTTGCAGAAATGACTGTTGTGCGCCAATACGCTTGTGAATAATGGCGTAAAACAACAATAATCCATAGTACTGCAGACTCTAGTAAACTATTATATGAAGAGGTGATACATCAGTGATTGAGGGATTGAACTCAGCTCCTGGACATATACACATTGCAGTTAACATTAATAGAACCCAATAAATGAGTCTGGTGTGCATTTTCATTGACAGGAGGGACAAACATTTGCTTTGTGTGTATGTGTAGTAAGGTCGGGTACTGAACTCTGTACTTTTTTGGGTACTACCGAGGGCCGAGTCAATTTAAATCAAACGGTACCGCATTTTGGTACCTGAGAGCAAGTAAGCACAAGCTCATCTTTCCTCTCTGCATATTGACAGAGAGTGGAGCTCCGACACACACACACACACACACACACACACACACACAAAACTTCACACAGACAATATTCACTGTGATTTGATATTAATGGTGTACCGAAAGCAGTCGCAGTGCTGTTGATGTTACACTTCCTCTGAGACAACCAGGCACAACAGTGGTTTCTATGCCCTGGTAAATGACTGACAGGCTGAGGTTGTAAGGCAAGGCAACTTTATAAGGCAATTCAAAGTGATTTACATAAAACATTAAGGAGCAATTAAAAACGGTCATGATGAAAATAAAACTGTCTAAAAAAGAACAATATACAAATAAAGGAATAAAAGTTAGAGTAAGAAATTATTAATTATTCAATTTAATAGGTTGTAGGGATGGGTTTGGGAGGCGAATGGGAGGGGTTTTATTTTTATTAACAATGTTGTAAGTAAATAGGATAAATAGGTTTGCAATTATTTTACGACTGAAATAATTGTTTCAGTTTTGTAATTAGAGGGAAAGGTACCGTTGGGTCCTGGAACCGCATTTCAGGTACCAGTATTGGTACCAGTAACAATACAAATGTGAAAGGTATACCCTAATGTGTGGTGGCGGGAGTAGTTTACTCAAATCAGATCAAATCAGTAGCTTCCTGCTCGTCAGGTCAAACCAGAGTTCATATAGTTTAGTATTTATATTTCATTTTTGTTTTCAATTAAGTTTAGGTTTGTTAGTTTCCAAAGTGGTTTTGCTCATTTTTAGACGAGATAGATAGATTTACAAAGTTCCGAATAGGTAACATTTTGTGAAGGCATTTGACTCATGGTCATGCAGACATCCCAGTCTCAATAAAGAAATGCTTCAACGCCTCCTCATGTTTGTTGTGTTAACACATTTGACCAGACTTTACTTAGCTTTGTAAATACACTATTTCAGTAAGTCTAGTTTTATTTCAGTTAACTAAAATGTTTTACACCTAGTTTTAGTTTTTAAGTCTGTTTTTTATAAACACATTTGAGTAGTGGTAAAACAATTATGAAACCTGGAAAAGCTGTATTCCTCTCTAATTGTTTTGTTTGACGTTCCACAGTTTTGTTAGTAATTAGATCAGAACTAGTTTGCACCCCTCTCTCTGCCCTTGATTGGTGAGGAGGAGGCTGTCTTTGGCCTGCTATATTCCAACACATACACCACCAACACCCTTCTTAGATCTTGTTCTGTCATTTTATTACATGCTGTGGAGGAGGAAGATGACTGATATTCGGCACCTAATTCTTGGAATCTGGACAAGCACTTCACACTTGCTTGTTTTCTCTCTCTGGGGTTTTAGGAGGCTGTCTTTGTTCTGCATAAATCAAGCTCTGGTTCTTATTATGCTCTGATCATGAGAATGAATTAAGATGCCGTGCTATATAGAAAACAATAGACAAGGATTCCTGACTTTGAGAAACTGTGAGGGAGCTGTAACCCATTTGCAAGGAAAACTAATATTAACATTAAGTAGTTTGGTGACATATTTCTCCTGCATATGTGGATGATGTGGCTATTAGCTACTGGGGAGTGGTGCTAGAATCAAGTGTGAAGAAATACTAACAGTACAGATGGTTTGGTTCAGGTTGTAACACTTAACAATTGTGTCCACATCACATACTATGTAAAAGGTTTTAAATCGTCTATATTAGCACCTACTGAAAAGTGGATTTTTGTTTGGGGGGGCACCCTATAAAGCAGTCCTGTCAAGACAAGGTTATTGTCAATTGGACGACTCTGCAAAATCCCCATCATATTCAATGAAAACTAGCAAGTAGTAAAAAGTTGCATATTTACAATTAATTAGCTGAAAACACTTGCCAAACTAAACTAAGCTGTAAAAACAAGAACATAGCCTTTTTAAAAGGGCTGAAAGAGCAAACCTATTGCCTGACAACAACCTCAGTATTGGATGATTCTGTAAAACCCCAGATTACATTCAATGGCATCTTTTCTAATGCCAACGCTTACATTTTTTTTCCCTGCAATTTCTGTGCATGGCAACTGCAGTATAGTTTAGGTTAGAAAAAGATCATTACAAAAAGAAACTCAAACGTTATTTGTTGTTTCTATGATGTTATGCAAATTCCTGTTTCCTGCATAAGTTGGCCGTGCTACAAGTCAGACATGCTTAACGTCTATCCAACAGCCAGCATCGGATGTTAAGTGCTGAGTTCTACAAGTTGCACATAATTCCTAAAGATACTGGGCTGAGTTAAGGGGATATTTCCCTGTGGGTTTATCACAATGAGCAACATTTTTTACATAACACATTATGTGAACCATCATTGACATAAATAAAATGGATTACTGCATCTTACATTTTTCTTAGCTGGAAGTGTAAAGGGCAGTAAGTACAGTGCTGCTCATAAGTTTATGAACCCATGCTAAGGTTGACTAAAAAGAGGAATAAAAGAATCATCTTTTGGAAATTGATCTTAATGTCTTAATAAAGAAATTGGGTAGAATCCAACCTTTAAGGACACCAATTTTCTTTGTGAATGAATAATGTATGTTTGTTTTTTTAAATACAGGGGACATAAGTATACACACCCCTATGTTAAATTCCCATAGAAGAAAACAGATTTTTTTATTTTTAAAGGCCAGTTATTTCATGGCTCTAGGATACTATGCATCCTAAAAAAATTCCCTTGGCCTTTGGAATTAAAATCATCATCACATACCCTTCACCATACCTAGAGATTGGCATGGTTTTATTTCAGTTAGCCTAATAACTGTTTTTCTTTGCATTGAGAGATGATTTTATGGAAAATACCCCATTACAATCTCTAGGTATGGTGAAGGGTATGTGATGATGTGGGGTTATTTTAATTCAAAAGTCCAAGGGAACTTTATCAGGATGCATAGTATCCTGAAACCATGAAATAACTGGCCTTTCAAAATAAAAAAATTGTGTCCTTAAAGGTTGTATGCATCCCAAATTATTTAATTAAAACATTAAGATCAATCTCTAAAAGATATTTTGTGTATTCTTCTTTTTTGTAAACTTTAGCATGGGTTCCTAAACCTTTGAGCACCACTGTAAGTGTTTCTGCTTTACCTGAGGGGAAGGACCATTACAACCAGTAAATAGGGTACAGCAGCTTTATTGATTCATGCTGAACTTTTTTTGCTTTGGATTTTGGCAAGTAAAAACTTAATCCTTTTTAGCACTGAAGCAAATGTGTCCCCAGTGTTTTCCCTGCTTCCTGCGCCCTTGGACGTAGGTAGTAAATATTTATGATGTATCTATGCTGTACACTTCTTACTGCAATGCTTTGGTTTCTTGTTCCAGAGGATCACAGTTGGATCATTGTGAATGGTTGTGATCCTTTAGCATTAACTAGAAGGACTTTTCAGTGCAGTGTTCCTCCATATATGACCAAAATCTATCAAACAGAATTAGTTTGTATTTCAGTTTTAACCCCATCCAGTCATGTCAGTATGGCCTTGAGATAGCAAATCATGTTTTAACCCATCAACTAGACAATCTACCACAGTCAATAGAAAGCCCATTACAGCAGCACAGTGGGTGATCATAGGATCACATAGGGGGCCTTAGAGAAAGGAGCCCTCCTTGTGATCACCAGAGTGCGGTATGATGCTGACCTGCAGGGTAATAGACCTGGATGACCCCTCAAGGAGGATTGTAAGACAACCTCACACAAAGCCTGTGACCTCTCAGAAAAATGAAAGCGGCCCCATTGATTAAACATTGCACACTTCTATGGTAGCTTCATAAAAAATGTAATTACATCTAATGACTTTTATGGTATAGGAATGAAAAATGCAGACATGAGGGGCTTGTCTGTGTCAAGGTTTGTGTGGTACCAAGCTCGACAGTAACAGTTGCCCGGTTGCCAACCGTTTTGTGGCCTCTGGTTTCCCCCTTTGGCAACCACCTGTTCAATATTTGTGTTTTTTAAAATATAGAAAAACCATAAAACACTTACAAAACTGGAAAATCTTATTTCAAATCTTATTTCAACATTTCAACTGTTGTGCGACTGCTTTCCACATGCATGTGTCTGCCGTGAAAAGATACAGCATGCAAAGCAATTTTCTGTTCACGTTAACACCACATTAAAATCCGGTGCTAATACGGCACCAGTGCCCGCTGTCTACCGGACGGAATAGCAATGCAGATTTCGGTACCTCATTACGGTGCTAACTGTCTGTGCTTTGCTCTGATGCTCCAAAACAGATGTTAGAGGCAACATAAGCATCACTGTCTGTCTCGCTAGTAAACACTGTGTAAAAGTATGACTGTATTTCCCTGTAAAAGATTCCAAAACCCGGGGCGTACAACTGTCTGCCGATTAAGCTAGGAGCTAAAAGACCCAAAATAGCACTGTCACAGTTGTCACAAAAACAACAGACGTGAGTAAAGGTTACGTTTATATAAACTGGTAAACCTTGTGGTACATTCACAGTTATTGTACAATACCCCTTCATCCTTTAACAAACATTTACTGGTGAAAGAAGTTATAAATTATTGTTAAAAGTTACTGTTAATACATTTTAAATAATTATTTAAATCTTTTGTGCTGATCCCAAAATTGATCTCATCCGTAACTTAAAACCTTAATCTGAACTGTGTTTTGTGATCTGTTGCACACCTATTTGACAGGGAAGGGAAATTATATTGCAAGCCATTCTCTCATTGTTTCATTATTAAAATATGTGGTATAGTTACATACCGTAAGAAATGAGTTGATCCAAATAAAGGCAGTTTAAAACATGGCAAACCAATTTTGGCGACCAAAAGCTTATGCCTGGTTGCCAAGCCTGCCAACCACTTTAAAGAGAAGAACTCACATTAAATCCTTTTTTAGCTTAATAAAAGAGATTTTTAAGGACGTCTATGTATGAGGAGCACAGACAGACATAAAAGGAGACCTCAAAATGGTCTTACTAATGGTTAATGGAGGGATGTGGGTGGGGTGAACTGATACTGGAACAGTGCCTGAGGTCAACATCTTACAGAAGACTGAACATAGAGGGAGAAGTTCACAAGTTGTACAGAAGAAAACACTTTCTTTAAGTGAAAATCCATAAGTGAGAGTTAAAAGAGGTGACAAGTGGGGTTTAGTCACACAAGTTTGGAAACACTTTTTTTACTTTTGTTGCCCAGTTAAATTGTTATTCAATCGCTTTGTATCAGGGGCATTGTTATTGTGAGGGAAAACAGATTTAATGATCATATTTATTGTCCATTATATCTAAGACACAGTATCAGCAGCAGCAATAACACAAGGTTCCATAATAATTATTCATTAGGAGCTGTAAAGTTTTGTGGTGTCTCCCAGTGGAGGAAAAAAAGCTATTTAAGATGGGCAATCAGCAGGAGGATGTTTCCTATGGCTACTGCGCCCCTTCTGCTACATCTTGGTACCCAGAAAGGGTTCATTACCAGAGAACATGGCCTGCAAGTAATCTCGACACTTAACCCTCTGGAGAGCCCCAGTCGCCAGACACTCAGGGGCAAACACTTCACGTCTGAATGGATACATGGGTAGAGTATAATGTCCTCCCATTTGGAAACTGAAATTGTTCAAAGTTCAGGCAAAGTATTGCAGCAGAGCCGGGACCCAGTCAACATATTCCCAGAGGCGTGTGGAATAACTAGGAAGTAATGCACATGTGAAATATTACTAGCTGTGCTGCACAACTGGAATCCTAGAGGCTGTGTACACAATCACATAACCCAACACAAATATATTTCTTTAGAGTCCATGGTTGGCAACGGCCCTTTATCAAAGTGTCTTTGCCTAAATATTGAGGCATAATTATGTGTTCTGACATTCAGAAAAAGTACCAAGCCTGAAACACAGATTCCTTGTCTCAGACATGAATTATGTGATGATGGTGTTGCTAATAATGTGACAATAGCACAAAGCAGATGCAACAATTGTTCCTGTTTGTCATATGAAAAAGCAACGCTAAGGTGGTTGTAGTTTAATGAGAAACTGAAATAAGAAATGAAAACTTTTAAAGTAGAAAACCAAGCATCCTAGCACAACAAGATCCCTGGTTCACAGGAGCTACAGGTGGGTGGAAACATTTTAACAATCATGTTTCTACATTTATTCATGTATCCTCACATAATCTTTTCACTCTGGAGAAAAATATTTCTCTCATTGCACAGAACGTGCTTTTGCATTTTAAGATGTAGTGCTCACTCCAGACTGAATAGCACTCTCACGGTATGCTCCTGTCACTGCATCACTGCTAGAATAAACGTTCTGCTGGTGATCCTGTAGTTTAATGTGTAAAGCACAACACTGACACTTAATTCACACTGCAGCCATCCGTGCCAGTGTGTATTGTATCTGGTATTCATCAGCCTCTGTCCCCCGAGGGCAAACCCCCACTGCACCTACTATATGGACCTCAGCCGCACTCAAAAACTGTGACTTTCTTGTGCTACCTTTAGCCAAGTCTAAACCATGCTTGAGTATGAATAATGGAGTGAGAGCAGGGTGGCAGCAAGGACACAGAAATGGAGAGGACATGCACAGAGATGGCTCGCCTCCTCTGCTAGGCACAAAGGTGATACGCTAGGGTGGGCAGATATTTTTTCAACTTTATGCCAACACTCTGACTCTTGTTGACAAGAAAGGTGAAGGAAACTTATGAGCTCTTTAAAGGAGAATTCCAGTCGATTCCAACATGTAGCTCTGTTGTTTTGTAAATTTGAAGTGCTGCCAGTAGAGAGAAAAATTAAATAAATTGGTGCTGCCTACACTGTGTTATCCTCCTGCTAGAGTTAGCACCCAACAGGCTTAAACAGGCCAAGTTTTGAACGTGTTTTTAGTCTCTAAACATGTTCAAAATGTCATTAAAAGTGCCTAGCCATATGCCGTGATTCCTCAGAGAATCTGACTGCTGTAGATGTGAGAGAAATGCACGAAAGCTGTGCTAATTCAGCTCTTAGTCTGTTGAGACGGCAGAGTGCTTAGGGACTGTCTACAAACTACAACACAAGAAAAGAGATAAAACAAATATGTAGGCTAAACTTACCTTAATTATAACTTGTCTCCTGCTAGTTGTACTACAGCACTTACACCACAGAGCTGAATTAGCAGAACTTTCATGCATTTTTCACATCTACTGCAGTCAGATTCACTGTGTTCACTCAGAAGGAATCACTTCACATGGGTTCGCACTTTTAATGACATTTTGAACACGTTAAGAGGTTAAAAACACGTTTAAATCTTCCCTGTTTAAGCCTGTTGGGTGCTAACGCTAGCAGGAGGATAACATGGTGGAGGCAACACCGATTGTCTTTGTTTGTCTTTCAAACAACTGAGCTACATGTTGAATTTGACCGGAATTGTCCCTTAAGGAAGTTCTGTGGTTCTCAATAATAGCATTCATTTCGATGTCTCACTATGGGATACGTCTCCCTGCGTATTCCTCAGAAGCATTTATCTCATTAAGCCAATCCTGATTGGCTGGAGGTTGAGTGTCCATGTCACGGGGGCCCCTTTAAATAGCTTACGCTACAACCCGGACACCATTCTAAAAGCTCTTCTCGCTTCACAGACTGGAGCGTTATCCGCCTAGCCGTTTCACGGTGTTTTTTGGTGTCCAAAAGCTGAAGCAAAATTTTGAGCAGGGACACACACCAGGTTTGCTCGCGTTGCCTCGGGCTGGAACATGCCCACCTGGGCGTTGAAGCCCCTGGTTCATGCAGGCACTGTGCCAGCTTTACCTTGAAAAGCCTTCACCGACGGCTAGCGTGCCAAGCTAGCTTGTCGGGGAAGGACCCATACCTGCCCAACACCGATTTGCTGGCCGGCAATGAGGTGTCTGGCTGACGCTGTACCATGTGCCGGTCCCAGCTGGACGAGGACTTCTCGGATCTCCTCATATCAGAGGATGATGACGAGTTCTAAATGTTCATCCCCCTTCCGAGGCTGTCAAGTCTGATGCTGTGTCTGCCTTCGGAGACGAGGACGGAAGTGTACCAGCTTCCCCCGCAATGCGCAATGTCCGCTGTTTTTCTCAATACACAATCCAGACGTGCCTTTTGGCGTGGACGCGCTCGTGCACACGTGGCCGTCGGTTCTCCTGTATGCGTTCCCTCCTCTGACTCTGATACCACCCACTCTGTCCAGGGTGAAAGACCACCAGAGCAGGATGATTCTAGTAACTCAAAGGTAAAACAGCTAGCCAACACCCTTTGTTTGGCCGTTTTATGAAAGGAGTACGTTGGCTGCTCCCTGCTTCTAATCCATTGGCTCCCCCATGGGACCTGGCAGTGGTATTGGATGGGCTTGCTAGCCCTCCTTTTGAACCACTGGAGGAGGTTGACCTGAACTATCTGTCTCTGAAGACAGTGCTGCTGCTGGCCTTGGCGTCTGCAAAACGGGTTAGCGACATTCATGCGCTCAGTTTGCCCTGGGGCATATCAGAATGTTATTGTAACCAACACCTGCCTTTGTGCCCAAGGTGATTGGCTCATTGACCTTTAGGCGCTCTCTTTTCCGCCTTTTTCTTTCTCAGACAAACGGCGGTTGCATGCACTATGTCCAGTTCGTGCTCTGCACATTTACATGGACATGACTACAGGTTTTTGACGGAGTGACCAGATATTTGTGTCCTGGGCTAGCCCTTACAGAGGCAGGCTTGTGAAAAAGCAACAGCTCTCTCATTGGGTTGTGGAATCCATTGCTCTGGCCTAAACATGTCAGGGTTTGCTGGCCCCGCAGAGCCTGCATTCTCACTCAACTTGTGGCCTTGCTGCATCCTGGGCCTTATTTAGAGGCGTTTCAATCCAGGACATTTGTGCAGCGGCATGCTGGTCTTCACCTCTCACTTTTTTTCGGTTTCATAGACTTGACATCTCTGCGCCAAACGTGGCTCATGCAGTGCTGAGCACGGGGACATCGCTGGAGCAGAGCATTGCTACCTGAGTGCCAGTGGTTGCTGAGATAAGCTTGTCTGGCAATATGGGAGTCTCCATATCCCACAGTGAGACATCAAAACAAATGCTGTGAATATGAACTTTAGGTTACTTGCGTAACCCCAGTTCTTAGAATAGCATGAGTGAGATGTCTCACCAGACAACCCTTACAGAATAGGGATTACTTTGTGTCAATAGGTAATTATACATCTGAACGTACAAATATGACGTGCGGAGTTCTCCAAGGCTCCATTCTGGGGCCTCTTCTGTTTAACATCTACATGCTTCCACTGGCTCAGATTATGGAAAACAACAAAATAAGTTACCATAGTTATGCGGACGACACACAAATTTACATAACCTTATCGCCAGGGGACTATAGTCCAATACAAAAACTGACTAAGTGTATTGAACAAATTAACGGCTGGATGTGCCAGAACTTTCTGAAATTAAATGAGGAAAAACTGAGGTGGTTGTTTTGGAGCAAAGAGGAGCGATTAAAAGTCTGCGCTCAGCTTCAAACAACAATGTTAAAAACAACAGACAAAGCCAGAAATCTTGGTGTAGTCATGGACTCTGACCTGAACTTTAACAGCCACATTAAGACAATTATAAAGTCAGCCTATTATCACCTTAAGAATATATCAAGGGTTAAAGGACTTATGTGTCAACAGGATTTGGAAAAACTAGTCCATGCTTTCATCTTCAGTAGACTTGACTACTGTAACGGGTCTTTACAGGTCTCCCTAAAAAATCAATCAGACAGCTGCAGCTGATTCAGAACGCTGCTGCTCGGGTCCTCACTAAGACCAAGAGACTGGATCACATCACTCCAGTTCTGAAGTCCTTACACTGGCTTCCTGTGCCCCAAAGAATTGATTTCAAAGTTCTTTTGCTAGTTTATAAATCACTAAACGGTTTAGGGCCAAAATACATTTCTGATCTGCTAGTACACTATGACCCCCCCAGACCTCTAAGGTCATCTGGGACAGGTCTACTGTCTGTTCCTAGAGTCAGAACTAAACAGGGGGAAGCAGCGTTCAGTTTCTATGCTCCTCATATCTGGAACAAACTCCCAGAAACCTGCAGGTCTGCTGCTACTCTCAGTTCTTTTAAATCAATGCTGAAGACCTTTCTTTTTGATGTTGCCTTCCTTTAAATGATGCTCATTTCTTTACTGTTTATTCTTTTATATACTGCACTGTAACTTTTATTCCTGTGTTTTATCTGTTTTTATTTTTGAAATGTTTCTTCTGTTTTTTTTTATGGGTTTTATTTTCTTTTAACTGTTTTTATTGTTTTTAACTGATTTTGTGTAAAGCACTTTGAATTGCCCTGTTGCTTAAATGTGCTCTATAAATAAAGCTGCCTTGCCTTGCCTTGCCTTGCCTTGGTGCTGGGGCAAAGCGAGAAGAAGTGCTTATTTTGAATGGTGTCGGCGTCGTAACGTAAGCTATTTAAAGGAGGATGGACCCACGTGACGCGGATACTTGATCACCAGCCAATCAGTATTGGCGTAATGAGATAAATGCCTCTGAGGAATACGCAGGGAGGCGTATCCCATAGTGAGACATCTCACTCATGCTACTCTGAGAACTGGGGTTACGCAAGTAACCTAAAGCTATGCTCTGCTGTTGATAAGGTGATACAACATGTTTAAGTTATCAGTTCAGTAATTTCAATGTTATACGTTAATACTTGTTAACTTGTTTTCCCCCTAGAGTCTATAGCCCATTAGCAGCTCTGTGCTGCTGCACTTATTGTAAGCACAATGCTAACACACATGTTTACCATGGCCATCATCTTAGTTTAGCATGTTAGTATGCTAACATTTGCTAATTAGCACCAAACACAAAGTAAAGCTGGGTCTGCTGGGGAATCATTAGTTCAGGTATTTGGTAATGTGTTGTCAATGTTGGTATGATGATGGTAGACAAGTAAAGGGATCACCAAAGTGACTACACTTGAATGTCTGTATCAGATGTCCAAAACCATAGGCATTAATTTGCAACTGCATTAGCCTACACTTTTCTGGGAAGTAATTCCAAAAGATTTTGACCTGGCTGCAAGGATGTTCTCTCAAGAGCTATGAGGTTGATCTCTTGATGTTTGGCTGGCCGTCTGTGTTTCAATGAATCGCAAAAATCTTGGATGGGGTTGGGGTCAGGGCTCTGTGCAGATCAGTTAAGTTCTTTCACAGCAAACTGGTTAAACCTCTTTAATTTCTTTATGGACCTCGCTTTGTGCATAGGGGTATTGTCATGTTGAACTGCTGAGCCTGGAAATAAAGACCTTCCCCATAAATTGGAAACACACTATTGTCTTAAATTGCATTTGTATAGAGTAGCAGTATGATTTCTCTTAATTTGTACTAAAGAACCTGTAGGCCAAAACATGAAATGGAAGTTATGGAAATGTATTGAATTGAACTAAAAATTGCTTTAGAAAAACCAAGTTTGCAGTACAACAACCTGGCTTCTGCTCAGCAGAACAGAAACTACAACACTAAGTGACAAAAATGTTATCTGTTATAGTTCCTAAATTATGAAATAAATCATGTTTTCTGGGATATGGGGTGTTAGCTTGTGTCTCTGGTGCCTCCACACACATACAAACTTGGAAAAAAAAAACATTTATGCTGTTTGTGAGATAAGGGTTTCTGAATGTGCCCTGCCTTCAGTCTCCGGGTGAGCTGTTCAACATCTCCACAGCTTTCTACGTAACTAGCCAAGACGAGGTGGCTAACTGTAGCATGGTAACACTAGCTCGTTCTCAATTTCAAAACACTGCTACAACACACACTAGTTCACCATAATCTACAAAAGAACTACTTCCATGACCCCGTTCTGCAGGTATTCCATAAGTGCCCCTCGTTTAGAAGAAGTCTCCCAGCTTATCCTACCTTGTACTGACCAAAGTTGGAGAAAGAGTTATCAAGCTGATGTGATCTTATCTAGCTACTGAGCATGTGCAACTCCCAACAAAGATAGTCTAGGAGTGAGATGTCTCACTCTGTAGCTAAAACAGAGATCTAAACACACAGGGTAAAAACAGGATCTACAGCAATGTGCAGTACAACAAAAATATGGTGTTTTTTGAAAATGAAACCATATAAACCAATTCTGGTACAACCTCTAAATACAATTATGAACCGGAAAATGAGCATAACATGGTTGCTTTAACAACCAAATTACAGTGAAATAACCCTACAAGACATAAAGGGCAACTCAGCAGGTTAGTTTTTTTGTTGGTGGCCGGTGAATCATACTGACCTTATTGTGCTATAAAACTTTAAAACATTGCAGCTCTGTCCCGTTAAGACTTTTGTTTCTGTGTGCTCTGGGACACAGCTGATGCGTGATGCATTTCATTTTATAGATACAAAAATGTACGTACATACGCAAATAATTATTATTGGTGAAGTTAATAATTTCAAACTATTGAGTTTTATCATTATATACACAGTAGTGAATGAGTAAACGAAGAAGTGAATCAGGCGGCCATAACGATATATTAAACTTTTCTGTTAGTTCTTTGTAAATATTGGTATTTTGTTTTATATATACATAACCTAGTTTATGAGGTGCAACTTGTTTTAATTTAGTGATTTGCAAATCTCTACTTTGTCTTTTGTGTAAATCTCTCTACTCTTTCTACTCTGTAAACTCTTTGTAACTAGTCTTAATTTAAGCTAGCTCTTGCTCTTTGGTTTTCTGTGTTTCTATTTTCCCTTGCTGCTTCTTCTCCTCTTTCACTGGAAATATAGTAATCCCCCTCCTCTATACTTTAAATTCTGCTCTCTTCTCAGGGAATAATTCTTGAACTCGCAGTGTAGACTCTCTGTGTCCGCGATATCCGTTTGTGTAGCACCTTCTGGTTGTCAATAGGTTGATAGTTGTTTCTGGTGACCAAAAACCACATTTCAATGTCCTGTCCATTCCAATTAGCTTGATTTAATTATATCAATCCAAACCCATAATGCACCACTCTCATCAAAAGCTATTTCATGCCTCTGGAACATCACTGAGACTTTTCTGAATGAGTGCACACTCATTTCCAATGACAAAATGCTTCATTATCTGGCCAGATGAATGTGACAGTTGGGGGTTAACACTGTGGATGATAAATTGTGTTGTGTGGTTGAAGTGCACCGCACTGTGTTGTCCTATTTAATTTGACAAGCAGACTCTGCAGCTATATGACTAAACTCTCATACCCCTATCCTGGAAGGGGAAAGCTGAAAAGAGTATGCATGTGACTTGCTCAGGGCAATGAGTGCCCCTTATCCACCATGGAGAGAGATTCTTTGACAACCTGAATAACCTGGTGTTCTCCATGAAAGCACAGATAGATTGTATCCTTTTTGAAACATTGATTTTTAAGGCGACTAAACACTCAGGGTCAGTGGGTGGCCACGGAGGAAGTGAGGAAGAAACAGAAAGGGAATGTTAGAATTCAGTAATACATCATGTTAGTGTCAGTGTTGTTGTGAGAAAGAGTTACAGAGCTGCACTAAAGGTCTAACTGTAACTCTGTTTGTCTTCCATTTGTATGTCAGTATATGTATTTCTGACAAGGACATGATATATGGCTTTTTATCTTTCTTGAAGCAAGTAATTTTGTTGAAAAATATGAATTAGCTTTTTCTTTTTCATGTACGTAGTACATACAGTGGCTTGCATACATGTTTAAACACCCATGGTAAAGTTGATTAAAAAGAGGATCTTTTTGATCTTAATGCCTTAATTCAAAAATTGAAATCCAAAGAACCTTTTAAGGACACCAATTTTCTTTGTGAATTAATTATGTATTGTAAATAAATAAATGGTCTTCCTTAAAATGCGGGTGGCATAAGTATACACACCCCTATGTTAAATTCCCATAGAGGCAGGCACATTTTTATTATTATAGGCCAGTTATTTTATGGATCCAGGATACTATGCATCCTGATAAATGCATCCTTGGCCTTTGGAATTGAAATAGACCCACATCATCACAAACCCTTCACCATGCCCAGAGATAGGCATGGGGGAACTTTCCATAAGATAATCTCTTAATGCAAGTATGGTATGGTGAAGGTTATGTGATGATATGGGGTTGTTTTAATTCCAAAGGCCAAGGGAACTTTGTCAGAATGCATAGTATCCTAGATCCATGAAATAACTGGCTTTTAAAAATAAAAATCTGCCTGCCTCTAGGGAATTTAACATAGGGGTGTATATACTTATGCCCCCTCTATTTTAAGGAAATTAAATTTAAATTAGATTTATTTACAAAACATTATTCATTCACAAAGACAATTGATGTCCCTTAAAAAAGGTTAAATTTTCCTAAATGTTTTTAATCAAGACATTAAGATACATTTCCTAAAGATGTTTTTTTATTCCTCTTTTTAATCAACTTTAGCTTGGGTGTGTAAATTTAAGCAAACCACTGCACATGCAGTTAGCAATATTTGTTTGAGTGGATAAGGATCGTATTGTCTAGGGACTTATTTCCCTAACATGTTAATCATTGATTAAAGCCCAGTAGAAAACTCTTCAGGAGCTTTGGGAGAAATCCCAATGGGTGTACCAATTTATGTCTTATTATCGTGGGCTAACCAACAATATATAACCAGGCTGGGCCAGGTGGGCTGATAGAGCTGTGTGATTGCAGGCTTTCTGGCGCACTCCCAATGCCCACCATTACTATGCACATAATTGAGAGACCAAGGGATAGTTCAGATATTTTGAAGTGGGAATGTATGAGATACTTATCAATAGTCAGTGTATTATCTACAGTAGATGGCGGTCGGCTCGCCCCCCAGTTTGGAGAAGCAGACAGTAGTACCAACACAGAAGCTAAGTGATGTGCTGCTGTGGACACGGACCCTTGCTGATGATTAATTGAAGCAATTATATCTATGCTCTCTTCAGAGCCACCAGACTCCTTTTGACAAAAACAGTAATTTTACCTTGAAGAACACGGGCGTTGCTGTTGTACTGCTTCCTCAATCTATTAGTTTGTTGTGTTATTGTCTGAATTTGGTATTAAAGGGTTTGTTCCCTTAAGTCACACAATGACAGGGGGGCCTTTTCAGGTGCATCAGTGCATACACGCAAATTGCGTATGTTAATAAACATGTCTTTTATCTCACTTAATGTCTCATGGGTTTTTGTATGCATGACTTACATTAGCCACAATGATGCGGGAAAATGTGTTTACTTTTAAGATCTTAAGTGGTGCTGGGGTGTAAAAGATTAATTGAAAGTGGTTTGCAAAGTCTGCTGCTCGCAATCTCGCCTTCTTTTACAATCCTCACTCATAATGCTTTTCTGCCACAATCGCAAATTCTGCCTTGGCTGCACCCGCCATATACAGCAAAGCCATGGTTTGCTGCCCTGGTGTGAGAGATTTGGTGACCGCCAGGGAAACTGGATTATGCTCCGGGTGCACACTGAATCACAGGTGTCCTCCTGCGTCATGCGGTGGCACAGTAGTCTATTAAAGCGACCAGGGAATTTAATGTTTATCCAATACAATTATCCATGTTAACACATACATTTTTAGTGCCGTTTTCTCATCATTAAGCTGCTATGTGAGAGAAACAGTTGGGTGCGTACGTACTCACCGCAGGAGGTGGCGGAACTCATGTGGACCATAATCAGAATTTCCGGTACTACCAGCGAGTATCAGGCAACAAAAAAATACACCTCAGCCTGGCAACCAGCGTTGGATGCATTACCGCGGCCTAGACTGAGGTCGCTGATCTGCTAGGAAGCTTTTTAGATAACCTATTGACAAAAAAATTGAACCCCCCCCAAAAAAGGAAACCCGTAAATGTTCTTTTATCAACTCATTTAGGACTGTGTTTTCTATAGCGACAAAAAAAACATGTTTTAGTAATTGTTTGGATTATTTAGACTGAGAAAAGTGTGAAAATATTGTTGAAGATGTGCTACGTTAAGAATCACCTGATGATGTAGAAGAATATAGGCCTTGTGCAACAGCCCTGCCTCAATTTAAGGGACAGACAGTATATCCCCCAGCAACCTCCTTAATAAAGTTTGTGGTGCACACATTTTATGAATAGAAAATAAATTGTTAGCCACTCTTGATTGACTTCTGTAATCTGTTGAAGGATCTAGCAAAGCTGACAGGCATGGGGAAGAAAGCTTTACGTAATAAATTATTTACACCTGTAGAAGGCTGAAGACTGGCCACATGTCTGTTTAAGTGTCTGTTCCACTAGCTTTCTGTTTCTTTATCCCCATTAAGGGTTTTTTTATTGGTCAGAAACATTATACTAGAGTTTCATTTCCACATTCTGAGCTACATAATATATAATACTGTACTGGACCGGAACATAACAACAACAATTTTAAACAACATAAAACAATATTTTATGAACATTTAACATTCATTAGTTTTAGACAAGCCAACTTAACTTCAAACTGAATGAAATTATCCTAAATAACTGATTTAAGATGACATGCTTCAGTTTTAGTGTGCAGTACAGAATTGCATAATATATATCTATGTAACTTAAAACAAATTTCATGAATAAGGTTTTTAGAAATTACAATTAAGGAAGGCCTACATTGTCTGTACAAAACTAGTAGAATAAAGGCTTACAGACTTTGTCTCTCTGCATTAGTCTGACTTAGTCGTTAACAACTTTAGATCAAATAGGGGATCTGAGAATGACTTTATACCAAAGAGTACCACAAAGATAAAAGAGACAAAAGAAATGAAAAGCTAGTAGGAGTCTATTTGCATTTATCTTTTCAGTTTAAAGCCAATTTTAGTTTTTTACTACTGAAAAGTAGTATATATATATATATATATATATATATATACTACTACTATAGACACCCACAGTGTCTACAGACTTGCCATTAATTTATTAATAAGTGTTACAGACAGAAGGAGGAAGACAATAGGTGAAGAAATCATCTATTTCCTCATACAAAACTATAATTTGAATTATGAATGCCACTTACTACTCAGAAAATAGTTCAGCTCATTGCCTTTCTGCTGGCTGCTTTCTGCAAGCTTGGCATTAAACTTTTATATCTGTTTTGAACTGTTAGGAAGTGCTTTCTTTTTTCCTTGCCAACCCCTGGACTGTTCCCCCACTAGATTTATTGGAAATGTAACACACCTCTAAGGCAACCTGTTTGCTGACAAACTTTCTCTGAATATCTTCCTCTTATTTCTAGGAGCCCTCGTTTCCAAGAACATATGTCTTCACTGAGCCTGCCTGGCCTGGCCATATCAAAGTGGATTAATGCTGCTATTAGAGTTGGTTAATGGTCAGGAAGAGGCTTAGAATCAGAGAAAGGACTGTTAACATTGCCATCAAACCTGAGGCAGGCAAGAGTGGCTTTGCAGGGCAGCATTGTGTCAGAGTAGCAAATGAAATCTCAGGTAGGAAAGGGGACACTCATTGGCATTCCTCCCACGTCGCCTTAGTCCCTGTTTCCTCCCAGCGGCCAGCACCCAGAGTCTCGACAGTCTTATATTCCAGTCCGAGTGTGCTGTCTGCTCATAATAAACAACAGGAACAGAGTCACAAAGGTTTGCTCAGTTAGAGCCCAGCCACCCTGCTCTGTCTATCTTGCTCAAAGGTTGGCCGAAATCTTTACTTTATGCTCAATGTCACGAGTTTTAAAACCCCTGCTGTTACTGCTTTGCTCCTAGGTCTGAATGTCATTGGGCTTGGGAAAAGAGATGGCTGAGAAGGGACTTTGGCATTTATCCCAGCAACAATAAAGGATTTAACTCTAACTAATGGTTTTTTCAGCCTCTTATCAAATTTTCTTCATTCCACTGGGGAGGAGTCTGACCCTGCTCTTTGTATTGTAGGTTCCACCCTGTGTGAGGAGGTCTCTGCTGTTAACCCACATACAGGCCTACCCCACCCCTCTTCCCCCTTCGCCAGCGCAGGGCAGCCACAGACGCGTTGGCTTGATTCCAGGGAGGCTCGATCCTGCAGCCACGTCAATCACGTCTTCACCGCTGGGTAACTATCAAGCATGCAAGCAGACTACTCCTGCGTTTGAATTGTTTTCATTGATTAGAGGCACAGACTTATGAGATTATGTGGTCTTGTTTTTGGGATAGTTTTTCATGCTTATTTGTTATTTCTGGGGTCATTCATGTGTGCTTTTTTCACATAGAGAGTAATTTTCCACCTAAGCATGAAATACACTCAACACACACACACACACACACAAACAAAGGTGGATTCCCCAGGGGTTTGATCAGAGCTGTTGTGTCTTCGTTTTTTTTTAGTTTTTTTTTCTTTAAAGCCCATTGATTCTGACTCCAGGTGTCATCTATTGAACTGTGTCAAACTCAGCAACTGCATTTCAAAGCAAGGCCTCAGTGAGGCGAAGAAAATCAGAACAAATCAGCGTTTTGGATGAAATGTTGTCTTGTCTGCAAAGCATAACATTGCAGTTGAACAAGTCACTTACCCATACTGATGAGCTGACCGACATGAAGTATGTAGAGAGAGGCATTTCATCACAACATTACAAATGTCACCACTAGACATAGTCTTACACACTTAGCAACAAATTAGGTGTAAGGAAAAGAAAAATAGTTTTGACATGCCAGACCAGGTGGACATTGTTTGGAAGGAGTGGTCAGAGTGCATGGGGGACAAGGTGCTAGTGCATTACCTGTTTAAAAACTAAATGGCTTGCAGTTCAAATGAGATGGCAAGGGGGTGCCTCTTGGAGGCAAACAACAGTGTTTGTATTGTTTATTGTTCTATCTCTGTAAATGCACTTTTTATACTAGGTAACATAATCCCAAGCAGTTTGCTGGCCAACAGTTTTTCTGACAACTAACAACCGCCAGCAAACAGCTAAGGATTACGTTACAGACAGAAGTTCTTAAAGCTGCACTATGACTCTGTAATGTCAAAGTAATCGTAATAATGAACTCACAGAGAATTATCACCCGACTCTGCAGTTTCCTTCAGCTCTTTTTTGTGTATAAGTGTCCTTCAAGTTTAATTTCCTTGCGGGAGTCATCCCAAAGGGATTAATAAAGCTGATTCTAAGTCTAAGTCTAAGTCTAAGTCTTCAGCTCAGTTTTATTTACGGCCCATAACTTTTGGTTCCTCTGAAAATCCCACTGTATACTACCTGCTCAGCAGACAGACAATATTACAGACTAACTGATAAAATAATAGGTGTGTAAATCTCTTGGCACCTCATGATTTGATTCTGATTCAGAAGCCAATGATTTGATTCTAAACCAATTATCGATGCAACAATTCTTTTACGTATATTTCCATGCATGATTTAAAAATATATACATATAAATCTGTGTTTGTTAGATTTTGACATATATTTGTCACACACACGTTTTAATGAAATGTTTTGTTTACTGAGCTTTTTATTTTGTAGCCATTCAATGCTTAAGCCTTAAAGATGCATGTTACTCTCTCAGTAATCTTCCATGTCAGAGGCTCAGTCATGTTTAAAGGTGGAGAACATGAAACGTGAGGTGGTCAGACGTAATGTGATAAAGAAGATGATCAGCCTATATGTGTTTTGCCTAATTATTTTATGTATGTCTTATTAGATCATGTGTGTGTGTATATATACAAAAGAAGAATCAATTATTTTTCCAACCGCTAGTGAACATAAGCATTTAGCTGCTAAAGAGTCAGATTTCTTGCTCAGGAGTTGCTTGAGTTCAGGCTAACATGTTGATGGATGGAGTTGATTGAGACCAAAATGGTTGAGACCACAATAGAACTAAAAAGAGAGTCCATGTGAACTTGATGTGAACTGTTTGGTATGACGATTTTCATATTAACTTTTTTAGTTTACAGCTTGTTCTGCTGGCCAAAAAAAATGAATTATAGCTGCTTTAAATGTATGTTTAGAGGAACATTTGTGTCAAAGTTAAGCTTGTAGGTGCTTGGACAATTAGTTTGTGGTCCAGTGGAAACTGAGCTGTCCCACTGACCCCAATGTCCTGTCTGCTTAGCCCCATCTGGAAGGAAAACTAATTTTGGATGGAAAATGAGACACTAGACTTCAGTTTGTTTTGTCTCTGCATGCTTTCCGTGCCCATAATGCCCTTAAATGACCTGACTGACATAATATTACTGTAGGTGTAGTCAGTCTCCTTCCTACATATAAATTAGGCTCACAGAGAGAGATGCAACCTCCGGCGTCCTTTTGTTTTCCTCCCTGCTCTTCCGTCCAGCTCTGCTACATTGCATTTCATCATTGCATCTCGAGTTAAATAAATGGGTCCTGCATTGCCGCTGAGTTGTCATTTAGGTGTGTTTGACCCTCTGAAGCTGATTCAATCACTGTCTACCCACAAGTAATATCCTTTGCCTGCCCTTATCTCTGACTCCAAATTACTGAGCTTCAGTCCTGTTTTCACATCAGAGCAGCACAGAGGGAAGCAAGGGAACAACAAAGGAGCCTAGCAAAGGTCATAAAAGGTAGCTGTTGGACAGCAAAAAGCTTGCGTAGATACACAAGGTTGAAACGATGTTGAGGACGTAAACCCGGCTCCATGCCCTGGGCTGGCAGGGAAATTAGCGCTGCACAGTGCTCACTCAAGTCATCCAACTGGTGTGACACCAGGGAACATTTCCTCGCCTCAACTGCTGCACATAAGAGATCTGGTTTTGGAGTTGCAGCCTGTTAAAAGTTATCTTGTTCAAAGACATTTGAGAAGGGTTTTCTATACTTTGTCAGTGAGAGAGATTTGCCTTTCTGCTTTTCCTCTTGCCTTATCTGTAGGCTGCTGCATTATAGCCAGAGCTGATGATTGACAGTCTGCAAATGTAGTCCATGCCTTTTTATGATACAAACCAGTGTAGCAACTGTAGGGTTGTGCCCAAATGTATTAATCTGCTCAACTGCTGAAATTAATCTCCCCTCATGTTGCTGCACTCCTGTGTCACACACACAATGTGGCAGCACCCTTACCACGGTACCCCTATGCTTATCGACTACAAAATAGCCTGAACTGCAATCATCAATGTGTTTCCTAAAGGTTCATTCCCTCCAAAGCCCCCGGCCCATAATTCTTTTGTCTATGCTGACACTTATTACCATATAACCTTTGCTGCATTTTCTGCCTTACATCATAATCCGTGTGTTAATAAAGCATAAAGCATATGATTACTCTGTACATCTGAAATTGGCTAAATATATCAACATCACATTAGTGCTTTAGGTTTTAAAAAAACCTGCATGTGACCATGGATATGCCATAGAAGCAACTCCGCATTGCAAAGCTCAGTGTTAACATCACTCACTGTTTGTGTTGGTCTCTGCTAATCTATGTTCAAGGCTGCTTAGCCTGCTTTCCCACCCTGAATATCCCTGAGTTTGTCAAAGACCCACCACAGTAGCTACTGGGAGCTTCATGTTCCCCATCACATTTTCTTTTCCCTCTTTTTACTCTCCTTCACTCTGTAATTTTGCGCTTCTACTCTCTTGTCACAGTTTGATCTTCTTATCTCATCTTTCATTTGAATCTGCTGCTTTCATTTTCTTGTTCTCCTTCTTCCCTTGTTGTCCCGTGATGAGCTGGAGGCTGCCATCCATGTGTGTTGTGCTCCAGAGGCCCTAGGATGAGCAAATGTGGCACTCCTTCTCCCTTTTTCTCACTAGTCTCCCTTTTTGCTGTCACATCTACCACTCCTCCTCCTCACTTCTTTATTTCCCATTTCACAAAGCATGTTTCTCTTCCTCACTCTCTCTGCCTGTCGCCTCTGAGAATCATGGGTTATGCTCTGGGAATGGGGGTGGGTGAAGGAACAGAGATGTAGCCTCTTGACAGAATCACCCTTAGTATTCGTTCTTCTGTGTGTGTGTGTGTGTGTGTGTGTGTGTGTGGTTGTGTGTACTGAGTTGTAGACGGGTAAATGGGTGGTTGTTTGTCTTTAGGCCGGTGTGGGAATATGTGGGAGGTAAGGGTTTGTTGTTTGTTTGCTGCATCTCAATGTTTCTATTTGAGGAAATAAGAATTAATGTGTGTACACAGGTTGAGTGGTGAGCTGTGGGTCATGGTGTGTGAGGATGGTGCTTTCCATTTCTACGGTGGCTTTGAGGTGTGAAAAACCACCAACGTTGGACAAAACACGATAACAAAATAGAAAACAACATTTTAGAAAACAAATCAGACAACACAACATACTTTTTAGAAAAGATAGTAAACTCTGAATTGACTTCTGTAATTGGTTCTGTCCAATCAAAAATAATTGTTGGTCATACCTTTACTTTTTTGTAAGATTTTCTAAATTTTGTTGTACTTTTAAAAATGTTGTTTTCAGTTTTGTTGGTTATTCTAAAAATATTTTTTCAGAAATGTATTTTCTATTTTGTTATTGTTTTTTGTCAAATGTTGTTGCATTTGGCACCTCAAGGCCTACATAGTACATGCATGTGTGAATAGTCAGTCTGGCGTGTACTTACACAAGTTAGCAGGCGTGCTTGTGTAAAATTAAATCCATGTCAGCAGGCAACCATTCAGATAAGATTAACAGGACCTGACATTTCCTTCATTTCAGGCAGATGCTTGCTCCAGTTCCCACATAGCATTTCCCCTCTCCTCCATCCAAATTACATTTTACTTCAGTCTGAGGATTCCCTCCCCCCACTTACCATGCCTGCCCACAGCAAGACCTATTCTCACCATTCATTTAATTTCTGATATTCTTATTACAGGGCAATGTGATTAGGAAAGTATGAGTTAGATTTAGGGCTTGTTTTATGCCATATTGAAGCCAATTAGCTCAGAGTACACACTTTCACTTTCATGACCATAAAGTCTGATATAAGATATTTAGGCTATCTCAGTGAAGCAAATTGTTTTAAAGGATAATGCAATTTTTTTATCATTCTGTAAATGCAATGTCTATAAAAACAGTTTCTATTATTTTACATAAGAGCCATTATGCACACATTTATGTTAAATGAATGTCAGTTTGACAAGGCAGTATACAAATGTGTGTAATGTGACGTAAAGTTGAAAGTTGTTTTAAGTAAAAGTACAGAACATGGGGCCATAATGGGATGGTGAGTAACAGTTAAATAGATGTGGACATAATTTATACATAAGCACAGTGGATGTCTCAGGGATGTCACCAAGGGCCACAGTGAGGAAACGTGATTATCATTTATGCATAAGTACCATTATTGTGTGGAAACAGCTGCACTGAAAAAAGAAATGTCAGCTGTTGGATATTTCAACAAGGTTGGAGTGGATGGATGTTCAACAAAACCTTGGATTTTAAAACGAGAAACTACTGTTGCTTTTGTAACCAACAGTAAACGTTGATTGGTTTCAACCAGGAATGCGGTCATTCCAAAACCTTCACCACATTATTTAAGGTCAATATCTTAACAAAGTAGTTATTCTAAGCGAAACCATGATCTTAAATCACCTACTGAACCTAACTAATCCTTAACCATAGCATCACATAGTATGGATTTATTTGTGAAATCAGAAAATGCTCTAAAGTGAAGTTACAAACAACATATTTTGACGTTTCATAAGGGAACTATCCAATATGTCACAAGAAAGCAAAGATTAGAGAAATGTCCAAAAACTGCTTCTTCATGGTCAACTACTTCTTTCCAAATCCATTTATCATTTTCGTCGACTCAGATTTATCTTGTTCCTCTTTGGAGAACTCTAGGGGTTGGACCTCTCCAAAGAGGAACAAGATAAATCTGGAATTGGGAAGACAACCTATTGTCAATTTAATAAAGAAATCAGGCAATAATTGGTTGTTTTCATCATTCTGTGAGCAACTGTGATCTGATCTGATTTTATGCTGCACATGGCATGAGGCCACTAACAGCCAAAGTGAAAATAGTTACCTAATCGAGAAGTTTGAGGTGTCCAGCCTGTCGCCTGCTGCTCTTCCTATAACAGCTCAATTTGGCTGATCCTTCTTATTTCCATTACTCCCTGCAATATGTCAAACTGATCTGCTGATGCATTTATGATAAACTATAGATGTCAGTGTCAAGCTTACTAACAAACTAACTGCATTTCCTGTCATAATAATAGTCAACTCCTGTTTTGGCAGTTAAATGCTTTCAATGGGATGCTGCAACAGTAGGAAATATTGGGTTTGCATTGTGATACCTCATTTGGCATTAGATAACTTAACAAAACTGTATTTAAATGAAAATCTTTGAGATTGCCACTTTAAAACTAACCATACCAACTGGCTAAAAACAGTAACTTAAAATTTTGCATGCGTATTAATCTAATAGGCAAGACAGCTTTATTTGTATAGCACATTTCAGCAAAAGGGCAATTCAAAGTGCTTTACATAAAAAAGATTAAAATAATAAAAGTTACAGTGCAGCACAAGAAATTAAACATTAAACAGCAGTTGAAAACAGTCAAAATAAAATACAAAAATAAAAGTTACATTGCAGTATAAGAAATTAAACATTAAAAAGCAGATAAAACAGTTCAACGTAGATTTTAGGCTGCTAGTATGTGACAGTGTATAAGCCGCTGCCCCGCACACATTATCGGAGTGCAATAACCATTTTGTGGAAAACCAAACTTTGTTGACCAATACAGTAGGCATTCTATACAGGCAGAACCACATGTCTTTACCATCTCATCCACCACGGGCCCCACAGGATCATGTGACTTTGTACTCTGGTTACCCATAACCACGAGTGGAAGTACTTCTCTTTACACTACAATATAGTTGTCACTATAAGGCTTAGTTTAATCATGGAAAACTTTGCAAAATCCTGAACAGCTCCAACTGTTTCTTGAAGAATTTACCATAAAATCTATGTCACACCCATGCAAAATTCTCAGAAATATATTTGTTTCCTGAAATACCCACAGAATGGCCACAATGATAATCTCAAAAATTGTTAACAAAAACATCCTAAAAGGCACCAAATTTACTCAGTTCACTTCAATATTTGTTTTAGCCAACAATAATGATAAACATTTCCCTTTTTGTCACTTAATTGTTTAGAAAATGTTCATCAGAACAGTCAAATCACTGTCCAATCTTACCCTTGCTGATTGTCATACAGTTTCAACAAAAATCAACTTCAGTAAAAGAAATGAGCAAACAGAAAGGCAACATCAAAAAGAAAGGTCTTCTGCATTGATGTAAAAGAGCTGAGAGTCGCAGGTTTCTGGGAGTTTGTTCCAGATATCTGGAGCATAAAAACGGAACGATGCATCCCCTTGTTTAGTTCTGACTCCGGGGACAGAAAGCAGACCTGTCCCAGATGACCTGAGAGGTGTGGGTGGTTCATAGTTTACTAGCAGATTAGAAATGTATTTTGGCCCTAAAGCATTTAATGATTTATAAACCAGCAGAATAATTTTGAAATTGTTTGAGGCACCGGAAGCCAGTGTAAGGACTTCAGAACTGGAGTGATGTGATCCAGTCTCTTGCTCTTGGCAGAGTTCTGAATCAGCTGCAGCTGTCTGATTGATTTTTTTTAGGGAGACCTGTAAAGACACCGTTACAGTAGTCAAGTCTACTGAAGATGAAAGCATGGACTAGTTTTTGCAAATCCTGCTGAGACATAAGTCCTTTAACCCTTGATATATTTTTAAGGTGGTAATAGGCTGCCTTTGCAATTGTCTTAATGTGGCTGTTGAAATTCAGGTCTAGGACTACACCAAGATTTCTGGCTTTGTCTGTTGTTTTTAACATTGTCGTTTGAAGCTGAGCGCTGACTTTTAATCGTTCCTCTTTTGCTCCAAAAACAACCACTTCAGTTTTTCCTTCATTTAATTCAGGAAAGTTCTGGCACATCCAGTCGTTAATTTGTTCAATACATTTAGTAAATTTTTGTATTGGACTATAGTCAACTGGCGATAAGGTTATGTACATTTGTGTGTTGTCCGCATAACTATGGTAACTTATTTTGTTGTTTTCCATTATCTGAGGCAGTGGAAGCATGTAGATATTCAACAGAAGAGGCCCCAGGATGGAGCCTTGGGGAACTCCGCATGTCATATTTGTATGCTCAGATGTATAATTACCTGTAGAAACAAAGTAGTCCCTATTCTTAAAGTAGGACTCAAGCCAATTTAGTATTGAGCCAGAAAAGCTAACCCAGTTTTCCAGCCGGTCTAGTAATATGTCGTGGTTGACCATATCAAATGCAGCAGTGAGATCAAGTAATACTAAGACTGAAATTTTGCCACTATCTGTGTTTGAGTGGATGCCATTAAATACTTTAACAAGAGCCGTCTTAGTGCTATGGTGTGGTTGAAAATCCGACTGGAGGGCATCAAAACCATGACAAGAAAAGGTTACTTTCATGTTACTTAAAAATGGAAGGTTTGAAATCAGCCTATAATTGCTCATTAGTGACGTGACTAGTTTGTTCTTTTTTAAGAGTGGCTTGATGACTGCAGTTTTCAGGGCTGGTGGAAAAATACTTGAAAGAAGAGACGTGTTCACAATCCGTTGAAGATTAAATAAATCAAAACATTTTTGAAAACGCCCATTGGTAGAATATTGAGGCAACAGGACATGGTTTTCAGATGTTGTATAATGTCCTCCAGGTTTTTATGGTTGATCGTATGAAATTGTGTCATATTGGAATTTGTTTTGCCTGGACACTGTGACAACACATATCCTGTACTTGATTTGGAGACACTGTCTGTTTCTGAATGTTGTCTTTGAAGATGGAGGGAAAATCATTGCAGACGTTGGTAGATAAAAGTTCAGATGCTACTGGTACTGGAGGATTTGTTAACCCATTGAAAGTAGCAAATAAAGCACGAGAATTATTATTGTTTCTGGCGATAATGTCAGAGAACTAGGACCTCCTTGCATTCCTTAGTTCCAAATTATAAATGCAAAGTCTCTTTTTATAGGTTATAATGGACCAGGAGATTAGTTTTTCGCCACCTGCGTTCAGCTTTTCGACACTCTGTTTTTCAGTTATCACCAGTATTTCTCCAGACATTTCTCCATGGAGATCTTTTCTTACCAGAGACAACTTTGACCTTAGTGGGAGCAATGGCATCAATAACATTTGTAATTTTACAGTTGAAATTATCTACAAGCTCAGTGACTGAGACCCCAAAGAGGTCGGGAAGGAGGAGAAAAGCTGAATAAATGTTTCACTGGTGTTTTCAGTGATATACCGTTTTCTGACTATCTTTGTTTGGACACTTTTGGGCACAGAGATAGAGCCATTAAAGAAAACACAGGAATGATCAGAGAGAGCAAAAACAGTCACCACAAACTTGGAAATGTTTAGACCCTTGGAGACAATCAAGTCCAGCGTGTGCCCCTTATTGTGTGTGGGCACTGTCACATGCTGAGTCAGTCCATAGTTCTGAAAAACACAACACAGTTCTTTGGTCCCTCTATCCCGGGGGTTGCCAACATAAATGTTAAAATCACCCGCAATGATTACACAGTCAAAGTTAATACAGATTATAGACAGCAGTTCAGTAAAGTCATCAAAGAAGGTTGCACAGTATTTAGGTGGCCTGTAGACATTTAGAAATATAGCTTGAGGGAAGGACCTTAACCAAAGAGCCATAAATTTGAAAGAAGCAAAATTTCCATGAGATATTTAAGTACATTGGAATGAGTTGTTATCAAGATGGCGACTCCACCTCCTTTTTTATTCACTCTATTCTCACTCATAAAACTGTAGTTAAGGGGAGCTGACTCAATGAGAACAGCAGCGCGGTTATTATGGTCTAACCAGGTTTCAGTTAAAAACTTAAAATCTAAATTGTGCTTAATAATAAAATCATTAATTAAAAATGATATTCCTGCCAAGGACCTGATGTTTAGTAAGGCTAGTGTTAGTGTGTTTTCATTTTTTGGGACAGGCTGTGGCTCATGAGGAATGGATGCTAAATTTGCCAAGTTTGCAGTTAAGTGCTTATTCGCCATTCTTTTTCTATTGCCTATCACAACATAAATTGAGAACAAATTGAATACACAGGGCCCGGGCTTGACTTAGAGTCATGAGTGCCACTAGGTGTGCAGCCTTGGCCCGGCACATATCAGTTAATGCTTGCTGGATTTTGCACACAAGCATCCTTATCAGTCTGGGGAGACTGCACCTCTGCCAACCTGGCAGAGGTGCCTGGCAATGGGGGAAGGAATGGATGTAAATTTGGTTCCAGCATCTACCAGCTGCTTCATCTGGTCAGTGAACTCCAAAATGGTGTGTAGTTTCTGTCTCCCCCATGAGGAATTCAAAGTAATGAAAACAATTCTGTTGGTGAATCCACATGACACAAGCCTTCCGTGATCACCCCCCCCCCATCCTTTTCCACAGTTGCTAGTAGCCAAGGAGGACACAGAGGATTTAAAAAAACACGATGGGCTCTTCAGAAGAGGTAATTAGCTTTACTCAAGTTCCTGCACATGAAAGACGAGACCAATTTATAACCACAGCCATGCTGAGAAATACAGACAGAGTTTTGTGAATTAATTAGCTTTGTATCAACTCATTTGGTAATGACTTGATTGAAACGGACGTTCATTAGTATAAAAAAGTTACAAGCTTTAAGAGACATATTCTTCTACTACTAGCTCAGTTTAAAGTTAGCTGATGTGGCCAAAATATTGTTATAGCCACAGTGACAAAAATAAATGATACTCTCTTTTCCATTAGATGGTACCTGCTTGACTCAACTCGCCTTTTTGGGTTTTTCATTATGAAAAAAGTCCCTAGTACCTGCTAACGGGTACTTTTCTTAGTATCACCTCCGTTGAGGTTCCAAGCGAGCTGAGATGATACTAAATGGTGACGTATCGCAGTCGAGCCAAGTCAAGCAGGTACCATGTAATGGAAAAATGCCATTACTGTATCATGTCGGGGACAGGGAAGCATTACACATTGTGCCCTGCCTTTCATGCAGGCAAGACCATTATCATGTGTGCTGTGTGAATTAGAGTGGAGTCAAATGAGTAGCTGGGCGGTGTGTGTATGTGATGGTGCCACGCTGATGTGTTATGAGCCATTAGTGGAGTTATGGAACAGGGGGCTTGGGGAGGTCATTGATCTTTTGTGTATGCGTGTGTGTTTGTGATTTCATGTGTGCACCTATAAAAGGCACAGTTATTTGAACTTCTGTAGATGTCAGGTTATAGGTTTGTGTGTTGGTATGCGTCATTGTACACACTGTGCTGTATATGAGGGTGAGAGACAGAGGGTCTTTTTATTGGTAACCATTGGTCCCACTACCGGCACTGAGTTGCCCTTCATTAGGGAGAAGTTAATCCCTACTTATGGTGGTGCAGGCAGACACTAGAGTGCAATGCAGAAGTCAGCACATTCATTACTCCGTAGCCTTTGCTGGAGAAGGGCATCCGTATGAGGTAATGAGAACAACTTTTTTTATTAGCTGGAATTCAATAACAAGGCTAATGGATATATTTGTCCATGTCCATGGTGTATGTTTTGCATTCCCGAGGCATTATATTATATTTCTTTACCCATTTTTTTTATTTCCATGAGGCCTGAAGTCTCTTCCAATACCCTCAGCAAAAGGCAACTAGCTTATTGAAGGAGGAGGATATGTGAAGGTCATGCAAAGCCATGAAAACTATTATTCACAAATATATAAACTGTGTGTGTGTATGTCTGTATATACTGTATATACTGTTTATATTATATTTTTTACTAATAATATATTATTAAATATATTGTTTCACTTTTCCAAACTTAAGCAACAAGCAATTTATGTAATGGAACATACATGCTTTGTTAGGATTCATTTATGTGCTTAAGTCTGAGACTCCTTTCACCAGAAGGCAAAAAATCCGGCGAAGGCAGGGGTGGAAAACTATTATCAGCAACTTACAGTATATCCAGGAAGCTGAACAACTCAATGTTCAGTATCATCTAACACAGCTTTTTCCTCATCACAAATTAATTTACTTTCCAAACTGACAGCATCTCTTTAACCATTAATTATTGGTTAGCACCGCGGTTACATTTCTTATAAAGTACATAAATGTAGATTAGGGCTGGAACGGTATACAGAAGTCACGCTCCAGTTCATACCTCGGTTCAGACATCACGGTTCGGTTTGGCGCAATAGAGGGAAAAACAAAGCAAAAATGCAGAAGGCAATTTTTTTTTACTGTGCATGTCTCAGGCTATACTACCTAGTGTCATACAGTCTCTACCCTGAGCTAGCTAAAACCAGCCTGAAGTATGTAAAGTAAGATGTAGACAGTAAAAAAGTACCCCACCACATAGAAGAATAATAAAAACAAAAAAATCTACCTAGACGAGACCTTCCTCCACAAAAGATAAAAGAAAGTATTCTTGTTATTAAGTGCGACAGTCATACCTTTCTAGTTTCCACTTTGCCACGACCTCCTGTAGCTTCTCAGATAGGTGAGTGCTTGTGAGCTACTCAAACAAGGGCTGCGTCTATAGAACTGACACTTTCATTTCCCACTCAAGTCAATAAAATGAGCAGTCGCCGTGAGATAGTTTTCCGTAGCATGCTAAGTCTAACCATCAGTTGTTAGTGAAACGGAGGGTCCAGCGACAACTTGTGCTACAACAATGTTGGTTGTATATGGAAGGGACTACGGTTTGCCTCATGCGTGCATGGGAATGGCATGTTGTAACAAGGTTTGAGTACATACAGCAAATACTTGAAGCCAGGTTCCTCTACAAGTGAATACTGTAAGGGCACATTGAAGATGACATGTAAATTCTGATTGCTTCAGTGATTTTTTTTGGCTCTATTTGTATTTAAAGGCTGGTTAAGCACAGGGAGAAGAAGTTGGACAGTTTTTTTGTCTCGTTCCAGTGATTGGCACATCTGGGTGAAGGTGTCAGATATGCGTTAGCATGTTAGATGTATTTCCACTTACATACGTGAGCCGACACATAGTCCTCGTCTTATCCACAACTCTCCTGTCTGTACTACTGTAATTACTACTGTAACTGGGAAACCCAAGTTTTACCGTGGGTCGCCACCACTCGCCATAGGCTAGGCTACTCGCCCTTAGTGCTGCTAGCTCTGACACACTGGACCATCGACATGTAGGCAAACCTCGGGAGTTTCAGAGCTAATGGGGGTTACAGATAATGTATCCCTAAAGAAACACATATATAACAGTAGTTCCACATTACATTAATTAATTTGCATGTAAGTTTTATTAATTTTTATACTGTGTATTCTCTGTGTAAATTCATGTACCAAACCAATACCTCCGTACCGTTTCGGTTCAATATGAATACACGTACCGTTCCAACCCTAATGTATATCCATTGCTGACTGGATTATTTGAGTTGCAGTGTAATGTTTTAATGCCAGGTTGCTACAAAGTGAAACTCTTTGTTTAAAAAGTTAAAGACAACATGGCGTTATCTTACTGAAAGTTCACAATTTTCACTGTAAAATGCAGGTGTGATTAGCATAAAAGACTAATTACAGATGCACAGAGTTCTGTGAGGTAATGAGTGGTATCATGCTGTGGAGAAAGGGCTCTGATGGTGGCAAACCTTACCCACATTATCAGAAAGACGCAGAGTCATAAATAATACTGCATTTGGTGAGTGACAGCTCACCTTGAATCCCTCTGTCTAATTGAACGATGGACGCGGGCAACAGGACAGCTGTAAAACATCACATGTAAATGTATCTATCAATTTCAGCAATATTAGGTAACCAGCTTTGCAGGGTACTCTTTACTTTGTCAGCAGAAAGATGTGACACAAGAATTTACTTGTCGCTGTGAAGGATGACAGGACACATCTGAGTGGCAGAGTGGAAATACACATCCTGGCTCATGGGCTATGCTGCTTTAAGAAGCTCTGTGTTCGCATGTGTGATGGCAGAAGGAGTTATGTGGCTCTGTGAAATTGAACAAACAAGTTAATAAAATCCCCTGGCTATCTGTTACCCAATAGTCGGCTGAAGTTGACAGGCGTGAGCTGATTTGTGTGACTCGGTTCGTTATTTGTGTGACGTCTTAGACCCGCAGGCTTTCATCTGAAACCATAAAGCCCCCCATTGAAGGTAGTTTCCAGATTACTTTACTGTACGTTTGGAGTAACTTGTGAATGTATGCTGGTCAATTACTCCTAGCTTGGGGCCTGATTCCACAGCTGAACTGAATTGGACCATGGGTTGCCATGTCACACTGGGGTCGGATGAGCAGACGGAATGAGCGCCTGTGATTGAGAGCGCTGTCACAACACCTGCGGTCACAGCCTCTGATTAACTCCTCTGAGGTCATGAATAATGTAGGCTACACATTGGACCTGAGTGATGGGTAGCGTAATAATGCCAGGCAGAATAGCGTGACCAGAAACCCCAGTGATGGCCAATGTCTTAACCAGATTGCCAGCCAACACACACACAAACCTACCAAGGGAGTTAGATGTATTTAGCTTGCAGTCTGCTACTGGATGGTCTCTCAAAAGCTGTGGTTAGAGTGAAACTATTTGCTTTCCTTTTGCCTCTGCACTTTTCATGTAGATTTAGAAACATAGTCTCGCTGCTCAGATGGATCGTGCAGTTGTTGCATTTAATAAAGTGGAACCCAAAAGCAGACTCCTGGGACGAGGCACATTTAGTAAATGCTCCACTCAAATGTTGGTCTGCGCAGGTAAACACATCTTTCGGTTGAAGGCAGAAAACCACAACATCCAAGATAGATGTTATTCAAAAGTACACGCATTCAGGCTAGACCACAAAACAGAAAGACCTCAGTAACCTGGGAGAACAAAAATTGTGATACATTATGTTCGAAGCAAAACTGGTTTGTGCAAAGTCTCACCACATCTAAAGGAAAAAGTGTTTATAACTGTTCTGAGCAGCCACACTAGAGGTGGGGTGAGAAGCCTGGCTGCACAGAAAGGGATGAGTTGCATTGAATGCTACAAATGGGGAGTAAGGGTCAGAAAATCTCTCCTCAATGGCATTTGTGGTGTTGCACTCGTTTGAAAAGTGACAGAAATAGTTGTGTAAAGAATAAAAAAGAGAGCTTTAGAGAGAATGCATACTTTCTCACTTTAGCACCAATTGCTGCATGAGATGAGGCATGCTTGTCGGTTTTGGAAAGTAAATATTGACAAATATTGTCAGACTTACCCTCTCCAATGCTGATGTCTAAAGGTGTAGGGGAAGGAGTTTCAACCACTGTTTAATCCATACATTAACAAACATACATATTCCAAGGTTGGCCAATAGAAACAACATTGTTGTCTCAATGCTTATTGTGTATGACAATAAAAAAGTCATTATTCTAGCATTGTGCCATTTTCTTTTTTACAGCAGACATTTTTGACTTAAAGCATAACTCTTGCCAAAATGCTACCTAGGGTCTTTTTGTGACTCTACCTGAGTCAAACTTTAATTTTAAAAACATAATGAGGACGGAATTATTGTTTTTTGGTCAAATGGATTTTTGAAAGGGAGTGCTAGGGGCATCAAGATTGCTATTTTTAAAACACACACACACACACTGTCTGGACACAACATGAAACGTTGCTCGAAGTATCAATAGGGGTTCTACACATGAACTTGAGCATTGAGAATATTGTTTGTGTACACAGAGTTTACTAAAAAAATACAAGTACAACTCACTGTAGCTGTTCCGGCCCCCACAATTTTATCAAACACACAGAAATGGACCCACAAATGCCTGACTCAGAAGGTAAAATACAATGGTTTATTTAACAATTAAATAAACTCAGCAACAGTGTTCAGTATCGGCAAACAAAAGGAAAATCCGGGAAACAGGCAAGGGTCGAAATCCAAGGGAATCAAAAACTCAGGAACACAGGAATAGCCTACAGGGAAAAATGTTCAAAAGCTGTACACATGGAGAAACAGACAATCTCGCACTGAGGTAAGGAAAAGACTGAACTTAAATACACAAGACAGGAGAGACGATGAGACACAGGTGCAACCCATTAGGGCGGGGACAGGTAATCACACAGGCGGGGAAATATAAAACAGGAAGTAAAACAAGACAACATAAGGTAGAACCATAGACAGTTAAAGAAATGGACAAACAGACCTTGTTGTTGTGGATGGAGACCAGTGAAGGATATTAGAAGCTCTTTTCCGGTGATGGCTGAGCGTTACTGCACAGCCTCCAACTGAGCTTGAAGATGTAGATGTGATGTGAGCAATGTGTCTGAAAGTTGTAAGGCACAGGCTAATTAATGCTAACTAACATGCTAGTTAACATTAATAATTAAACCTAAACAGCTAACGGAAGTCCAAACATTCTGCGAGCTTACCCTGTACTATATGGTGATTCCTCTACTGTGCAACAGTAAGTTGCGTGGTTATGACACAATCGTTAGCCTATTTTTACAACAATGTCTGCTATGGAGCCATAATGTGAGCTTCAAGGTAACAAAGGCTTTTATACATTGTTGTTTCTTTAGAAATAAATAACGGACAAATAAAGTCTTTAAACGCTTCAAATGTAAAGTTATTCGCTGTCAAAGTGGCGCCAAAATGAATGGCGGCTCAATGGAATGATAACGCCGGGTGATGGCTTGCTAACATCAAAATGGTGCCATAGGGAGCTACACTTACAGAGAAGAGGCTTACTCCCTTGGGTAGAACAGAGAGACTACAAAATAAAACAGGAAATGGAAAACTTGAAAACATGAAATGTTTTTTGAAATGTTGTCAGTCAAAAATAATCAATCTCTGAATGCAACGTAACAGGGAGGAGAGTAAAGATGGAAAGCTTAGTTCTATATAAATGGATGGATAATTTGTTGTTTTATTGTTAGTGAAAAAACAACATTGACCTTGTAGTTGAAAAAGGAGCCTCATATAAGAATGACATTCCCTTCTATGGAGTTCATTCATTCACATTCGGAGATCGGCATGATGGCAGATAGCGTAAACAATGGCTAAAGTGAGTCATTCAAAACCTTTTTTTTTAGTAAACTCTGTGTACACAAACAATGTTCTCAATGCTGGAGTTCATGTGTAGAGCCCCTGGTGATACTTTGAGCACAGTTTCAAGTTGTGACAAGCCTTCTTTGTGTTTTAAAAATAGTGATTTTGATGCTATCATAGTAGTGCCCCTAGCTCTCCCATTCAAAAGGCCATTTGACAGAAAACCAAAAATGTAGTGAATTTGAAAAGTGGCCCTTCCGTCCTAATTCTGTGTTTAAACAAAAGTTTGACTCAGGTACATTCACAAAAAGACCTTAGGTTGCATTTTGGTGAGAGTTACGCTTTAGTAGGTATTACTTATAACATTAATGATGACTCTATTTCATTTAAGTGTCCCAGTAAACCTTGACAGTGTGACAGTGAGCCAGTAGGCACCACACCTGGATGTCAGAATGGCTTATAGACAGTTTAGAGACTAGTATCGCTCCATTTGATGTTTCCTTATACTACTTTAAGGGCTAGCGGAGGTAATAACGGGACTACATACCTTTTTTACTGATTAATCACAGTAGGAAAGGCACAGGTGTGTGCATGCTGTCTCACTGACAAAGCTTGGCTAAGCACTTAAATGGAACAGAGCCATTGTCCTCCCAGAGGAACTTAACACCTTTTACTCACGGTTTGAGAGCAACACTGATGGCTTAGACATTTAATGGGACCAGGGCGGGTGCCCGCTTCAAGTGACCAGGGCAGATGTGTGTAAATCCCTTACAAGGATTAACATTTGCAAAGCTGCTGGACCTGACAACGTCCCTGGCCGTGCCCACAAGGTATGTGCAGACCAACTGGCAGATGTATTCACTAATATATTCAATCAATCGCTACATCAGTCAGTGGTCTCCACATGCTTCAAGAAATCCATCATTGTTCCTGCTCCTAAGAAGCCAAAAGTCCTCTGAATGAATGACTACCGCCCAGTAGCACTAACATCCACCATCATGAAGTGCTTCGAGCAGCTAGTCAAAGCCTACATTACATACTCCATGCCGGCTACATTGGACCCGTGCCAGTTTTCCTACAGGCCTAACAGGTCCACAGAGGATGCCATCGCTCTGTCCCTCCACTCTGCACTCTCTCACACACTGTGGTGCCAGGATTACAACCTCCAACTCAACGTCAACAAGACAAAGGAGATGATTGTGGACTACAGGAAGCAGCGGCAGGGAGACCACGTCCCCATTCTCATCAACGGGTCTGCAGTTGAGAGAGTCAGCAACCCAAAGATCCTAGGGGTCAACATTAGTGATAACCGGACCTGGTTTCTGTGGTAAAGGAGGCCAGGAAACTGCTCTTCTTCCTCCACCGACTAAGGAGATTCAGCATGAATGCAAGGATACTCTCCAACTTCTACAGATGCACTATCCTGACTGGATGTGTCACCGCCTGGTTCACAAAGTCTAACCTGCTGTTGCTGCAGGATCTCCCCAATGACAAGTGCAGGAAGAGAGCCAAGCGGATCATTTCTGATCCCAGTCACCCATGCCATGGACTGTTTAGCAAGCTGCCATCGGGCAAAAGGCTTGGAAGCATTCAGTTCAAGATCAACAGATTCAGGGATAGCTTCTTCCCATGAGCTGTTAGGCTACTCAACTCGTAACCCCACTTCCCCTACATCCATCACATCATGCACATCTACCACTTTACACTGTATATAGCTACATAGCTACCATGGACTTTGCTTATTGTTATTTTTATGCACACTGCCCCTTTGCACTGTAAATAGCTTCATAGCCACCATTGGAGTTATTACATGATTATAGGTTGTTTTATTTGCATTTTTTAGATAGCTTCTTTTCTATTATTCTATTATTATTATTATTATTGCACTGTTGGGGAGGGCTTGATACAAGCATTTCATTACATAACTTGTTATTGTAATGACAAATAAAGACCTTGAATCCTTGTGCAATTGTGCTTTTTGTTATGTGATAAGTCAAAAGAGCAGCTAAGGAGGCAGGTAGATGATCAGAAAGCCTGTCAGGTGAGTAGTGGGCAGGTAGTAGTATGACTGGGTGTGACAAATGAAACAAAATACAAGACAATAAGGCCAAGAGAAAATCTGAACCTGAAGAGAGAGATGGTACAGGCCTTGCTACGACGACAACATTTATATTTATGTGACTGACAGATCTCAGAACAACAGTCTGAAGTTGAACACAGCCAGTCAGTTGACTTTGAAACACATCCAGGTGTAGTGTCTCAGGGTGGAGGTGGGTGTGACATAGAGCTGAAGACACTGGCGACACCAGTTTGGGGCGAGTTCAGAAATACTGTTTTAGTTCCTGTTTTTCTCTCTGTGAGTTCTCCAATAAAACGTTGCATGTGTCTTTCCTGGCTTAACTTTCCTTCTCTCATATCTTGTTCTCTCTTTCACGGCCCCCTCCCCTTCTACCATCTTTGTCGAAGTGAGTTGTTTTCCTGAAAATTTTTATTTTTTCCAGGGTGTGCATCATCCAGAGGGGTTTGCCCTCGTTGATTACAGCTAAGCTATTCCCTGCTCAGATCCCCATTTCTTTGTCACTCAACTATTTTTTAGTTTGTGACAACTTGAGGCCAATGGGAATTGAAGAGAATATGAGACACACGAAAAAATGCCACCATCCCCCTTAACATCTCCCACTGTCTCTGGGACTGAGTAAAAGAGCGTAAGGTAACGAGGGAGAAGAAAAATGCAAGTGGCGCAGATTCCTGGAAAAAGAAAGCATGTTTTTCTGGGCTAGTTGATGTGGTACCAAACACCACACTGCATGGCAGCACTGTGATCTTCAAAGCCTTTCTCCCTCAGCCCCTTCTCACTCCCTTGCTCCAGTGTTTTCGTGAGAAAGGGTGTACATTAGCTGGCTTCAGGCATGAAGTCGCTTCATAGTTTTGATCCTATCATTTCAGGCTTACAAACTCACCATATGCAATGTCCCCTGTCCTTGTATTTGAATGACTGTTCTTTGTTGATTATTTCAGCAAAAATACCATAAAGGTAATTTGTTATGTCATGTTAAAGGCATTGCTTGATTCATTAAAGCTTCCAAGCCAGTAGTCACAATACATCACACTCTCACTATTTCACCTGTCTCCCACAGGCCAATCCTAAAAAAAAAAAGAATCTTGACATGTCACCATGTACCAGCTTTCTCTTTACTTCCTTCTCACTGATGGCCGGCCCATAAAAGCTGGATGTGCCACTGTGGATAATGCTCACATCTGAAGCAGGGCCACTGCCTCGATTTGAGAGAGAGAGAGAGAGCGAGAGAGAGAGATTTGATGGCGGTTTGCTATTTTTGTGCTGCTCAAATACCTTCCCTGTCCTGTTTTCTGCTTTTGTAAAGAGCCTCTATTTAATCCAGTTTCTGCTCTCTGCTAAAAAGAAAGAACAGACAGCATTTCTCATGGAGGTATCGCTCAATATTTATTTAATCAAGATGAAATATTGTTATGGGACTGAATACAAATGTTAATTACATGCATGTGGTAATATCTTAATTCAGGATCATGACAGAGTGATGGTATTGTTTACCTAGCAAGGTGCCTAAGGGAGGCCTTTCAGGATGGTTTATGAGTCTGGTTAGACACTTGATTAAAGACTTGCTTTCCACCGGGGCTACATTCTCACAGGAGCACAAAAACACACACATTAAGCTTTAAGTATTTCTTCCATCATCCGTGGGTGCTGTATGTGTGGCGCTTTAAATATTTACAAGTTGAAAAGATATAAAAAACGCAGGTTTTAACAACATAATGTGACAATTGAAAATCATGTATTTGTCCATTGATTATAGGATGTTTCCTTGATGTGTTAGTGGAGAAACTCTGGCAGAAACTCGGTGATGTAGTTGTGTTTAAATAAAATATCATTACATCTAGTGGTAGTGCCTGTGGTATTTGTAATCTAAGAACCACTAATAATACTGTATACTTTATTAGTCCCGCAAGGGGAAACAATTTACAATCTGTTGTTATTACACACAGGCCTGAATTAAACACACATGTTCAGTACCTATACATACACTAAATGGAGAGACGTCAGAGTGGGCTGCCCATGGAAAAGGTGCCCCGAGGGTTCGGTGCCTTGCTCAGGAGGTAAACTGGGATCTCTCCAGCTACCAGTCCCCTATCAAACTTTGGTCCGTACAGGGATTGAGTGCCCCACCCAACTCCCTACTGACTGAGCCACTGCCACCCCTCAAGTCATCAACCTTTCATTTGTCCATCCTCAGCAATGTCTTCGTTAGTAGCAACATGACAAACTGCCTTGATCAAACTCCAGATAAGTCCTAATCTGTTTGCTGTGTTGTACATTACATAATAATCTTTGAATAAGTGAGTGTATAAATAAAAACTACCTGGATGGATGCCATGTCCCGGGTGAGTTCCCTGTCTAAGTTTGGCTGGGAATTGCACCGTAATTATTTCATGAGATCTTGTCAGTGTCAACCCCAATGCTCTGTGACTTCACAATGAATTGGCACTTAGAGGGCAAAGTGTGCTGCTCAGAAAAGAGCAGCAAATGTAAACGGACATTTTTGACAAGTAACTTCACTGTCAGGCTGTAGATCAAATGTGGCCCTGTCAGCTGTGTGCGCTATAGACTTTGAAAGCTGGCACCCCAGTACTGCTTTTGCCATCCGGGCAGTCCCAAGATATAATGAGCTCACTATTGATGGTCTGACTCTCTGTATTTCCAGTTTACACAACAACGTACTGTTTTTAGCCACACTTCTGTGGGTGGCAATGGCTACCTCTAAGGTTCAGACTAAAATATCTTAACATATATGAACTGGATCACCATGAAATTAACTTCATACAGACATTTATGGTCCCCAGAGTAGGAATCATATCAACTTTAGTGATCCCTTGACTTTGCCTCTCTACCAAATACCAGCAAATTAATGACATTCACATCAGCCTCAGTTGTTTAGTGCTAATTAGTTAATATTAGCATGCTGACACACTAAGACTGAAACTGGGTAGTCTGGCATTGTTAGACCTTCCTCCACAGCACTGTACAGGAGAGTCTGGCTAATCTGCACAACATTCTGGGATAGGAGAAAAACGTACTCTGGTTTATTGGAATTTCTTTAAACCAGTCATAATCGTCTTGGGCAGCACAATCCCATAAATGAAAAGGCGTTGAAATAGACTAGAAACTGGGTAAAAATACCTGCTAAAAAATCAGCATGGTGTTGTCATAGTGTGCATGTTAGCATGCTGAAGTTAGCATTTATAGCTCATTGATAATTTACCAAATGGATTTGTCATAGCGACTTTTTCTCAGAGTCCAGCCATTCTTTCTGTTTTTTTGTCTTGGATTTATAATATTCTCTAAACTATATAGCAAGTTGCCTAGTGGAGTAGTATTACAAAATAAGAGTTGTTTGTTAGTTGCGGGTGAACAACCAAGTCCATCTCTCCTGTAAAAATTTTTTATTTTTTATTACAAGTTAGTTACTGAGATCTGGAAATATAGCTACATTGTTAAAATGAAGATTGTGAGTTTTGGCACAAGCAGTCAGACAGGTTTTAAACAGGTTAGCCAAACTTATTTAGAACAAACAGAAACAGTAAAATTGTTACCATCCATCTTCATCTGCTTATCCGATATCGGGTCACGGGGGCAGCAGCTCCAGCAGGGGACCCCAAACTTCCCTTTCCCAAGCCACATCAACCAGCTCCGACTGGGAGTCTCACTGAGGCCTCCTCCTAGGCCGAGGCCTCTTCCTAGCTGGACGTTCCTGGAACACCTCCCTAGGGAGGCATATCCTTACCAGATGCCCAAACCACCTCAACCTCAACTCTTTTGACGTGAAGGAGCAGCGGCTCTACTCCGAGCTCATCTCGGATGACTGAACTTCCCACCCTATCTCTAAGGGAGACGCCAGCCACCCTCCTGAGGAAACCCTTTTCGGCCGCTTGTACCCTGTTACCATGATGTTTGTTGTAAACATCCATCACAGTTGACAGTTACGGTTTTACCACCAAATAAAGCGCTTGTTTATTTGACAACTAAAGTTAATTGTTTGTAACAGATTAAGATTTTAGAATTGTTTTAGATTTAACTACCCAACAATAAAGTTCAATTGAACTTAAATTGATTACAATATGGAAATGCTACTTACACTTTGTGCATTAGTAATAATAATATAATATCAAAATATAGGCATATAATAATGTAAAAGAAATTCTGCATAATAAGTCCTTTTAATTTGTAATAAAGAATTATTATATTGTCATATTGCTAATTTTTCTTACTGTAGTTAAATGATCTGAATGTTTCTTAATTATCATCATGATATTATATTGCTCAACATATTATCTTTACTCAGCAGCATACTGACTGAACATAATTCCTACTAATTGGATAGAAAGGATTGAGATATAATCTATTTCCTCCATTAGTAAGATTGAACATCCATCAGTGTGTGAAGAAAAAAAAGCAACTTAATTTATTACAGTTTAATGACAGTGGCTGTCGTATCACATTTAGGATATGGGAAATTTTCCATTACAGAATGTTTCTAAGTCTCTGCGGGCCTGACATCTGACACCTTTTTGAAAATGGAGTTTCTCCAGGCTATAGCTGAAATTGTTGTTTATCATTTAACAGCCTTTACCGCTTCATCATCCTTGGTCATTATCACAAGACTGGAATGTATCGTTATGTTACAAAGTTGTTTCAAACTCAGAAGAAATGATTCATTCAGAGTTGTATGCGACGGTATATTCAGTAGCCTTAAATGTCAGGTCAGTTCTTTCCATCCAGCTCTCTGCCTACTGTCCTTCACTGAAAGGACAGTTTGTTTGGAAAATGTGTTTGCGAGGCCTACTCAGCTTTTTCTCTTCCAACCAGCTTTGCAATCCTGTCCCACATGTAATGATATACTGCAAATGTTGGGTGCAGCTAAAACAGGATTTACTCTCCTTTGGGTAGAATATCTGAATGAATCAAATATGACTATGCTTTGAATTGAGGGCATTAAGAAGGGTAACAAGAAGAGAGTGAGAGTATGTTAATGCAGGTCTCAGAGTTTCATAGCGGATGAGTACCTACCTGAATATTTTAAACTCATCTCTATCATTACCTATTCATTAGTGCATTGAAATCCACCCTTGATTCATCTAATGGAAACAAATTATTCTCTCATTTTCTTTTCCCCTACCTGCAATCTATTTCCTACTAATCAGCATCATATAGTGCCTACAAATTGATTTCACTCACATTTGACTTGCTATTTGAGTTGGTTTTGAAAAATTAAAACATTCATTTACTCATTTTATGTAAAGATCTTGGCTCTTGCAGTGGTGATCATTCGCTGTCCCAACTTCATCTGTGTTTCCACTTAGTCTGTCCTGTATTACTGCATGTAAATGATTCTGGAAACATATTTTCGAAATTAATTTATTTCTGTTCAGTGAGAAGAAAACAGACATGACCCTGTTTACACAAACAGCTGCTTTCACACTGAATTTGTGTTTGTCCCAATTACATAGTCAGCCACAGAGTTTATGTCTCAGTGTTTTGTGACACAGGCAAAGCATCAGTGTTTCATTTTCTGTTGTAATGTTTGTTAGATTTGTCTCCTGTGTGCTTTACGTCTCCTCCTCTGTTTGGCACAGCTGCTCAGTGCTGCTCTTTCTCAGGGAACTCTGATTTATGCTGCAGCTCATACTGTAGGCTGCAGATATTTTGTGGAATTCATTGTCACCTTTTTTTAATGGACAGCAAGCTGTCAACCAGATTCACATCTATTGGAATCTTTATGGCTCCCTCAGCAAATAGGAAGTGACAAGGTTGACAAGTCAGTGAGTGTGGACAGTTGAGCAGAGAACCAAATGTCACACCACACCCTGTCAAAAGCTTTTTCTTGCTGTTATAATGAGAGTTATGCTTTCAAATGAACTTCGGTGGAGTGTTGAATCCATTAAAGCTCTTTCCCTGTTGATTTGGGCTTTCTGGCGCGGATGTTCCTCATTAACACATACTGGCACTCCATGCAAAGTTGCTGTGAATATTCAGTAATTGTACCTTATTCTCTTTTAGATAGCAACATTTCTCTTAGTGACATTTTAAGCAATAAATGTCACACATTTATTTGTCTCTCTGTCAATCTTACAGTCTTCTGTTACAGAGAGCTTAACACAATTCAAGGTTGAATAACAACAGAGTAGTCTTTACAGACCAGAAAAAGATCAAATACCAAAAACAAGCGTTTATACTATATTGTAAAAATTAATTAGTCCAGTAACAAGGACATTGGATTCATTAACATATATATAGGAAAGGATTGGCTTAGCAGCTAATGTTAACTTGGCCTCATTTGATAGGACAGCTAAAGACAGGAATAGGGAAGGAAGAGAGGGAATGACATGCAAAGGGTCATGGGTCAGACTCAAACCCCATGCCACTGCAGTAAGGACTGAGCCTCAGCACATCGGGGTGTACACTCCAGGTGACTAGGGTACACCTGAAAGTTCACTGTTGACCATAGACAGCAGCTGCAAAACAATCTAACCACAATGGTCAAGTGGTTAGAAAACAGTATATTACTAAGGCAGACAGGCATCAAAAGTCTGGGCTTTAAAAACCAAACTGTGTAGTGTATTGTGGTACTTTAAATTCTATTTTATTTTTCAATTTTATGCTTTACTCAATTGTGGCAAAATTATTGTTTGTATTTTTGTATAAGGATCAGGGCTGTACCAATATACCACACCAAGGGTTCAGTTCATACCACGATTTTTGACCCACGATTTGATACAAACCTTGATTCTGGTTTTTTTTTTGGGGTGGAGGTTCTCAGTAAACGTAATAATTTTTTCTGCCACATGGCATCATTTTGTCATTGATTACATCCCATTTTGCAACACAGTTAATACAGAGACCTTATTTATTGTTATTGATTGATTTAAAATAATAATGTTTCCAAAATCGTTTCAGTGGTCCATTAACTTGTTGGAATGAGACATAAGAATAATGGTAATGGTAACAGTAATTTCTCCCAGCCTATAGGGGGAACGAAGAGGAAAAGTGCTTTGGTGCCTATTGTAAAGGTGCTGGTTGACATGTAGCTAATGCTAATGTAATTCTTAGTGGGTAACGTAAGATTAACCACACCGTTCTACATGCTCATTTATTTTTATTATGATTTTTTTGAGCACGGTTACAGTTTGAGCAACTCTGGGCTAACCCACCAATTCATTAACTCTATAGATAGATGACTAATCTTAGCTTATCTACTTATCTAGCTAGCACACCCCTGTCTTCTGCCTCAGTCTCCCGGCGCTGCAAGACTTTTAGTCGGGATGAGAGCTGACAACATCCCCGGCCCGGGGACACATCCATTCCACAGTCAACCCCCCGCCACCTAGCAACCATTCACTAATATTTCAGCCCCGGCCCGGGGACCGTCCACAGTCAGTTTATTTTCCATCTCGTTACAGCCCTAATAAGGATAAACTAAACATTAATGCATTTGAAAAGTTTGACTATTTGGTTGAACAAAATGAACAATTATAATATGTATATAATCAGCAAACTAAAGTATCAACCAAAAAAAACAACTAGGGTTTTACTACCAAAACTTAAATGTCTTGGCACTAACACAGAGACCTTTCAATATTTCAGCCTGTACATCTAGTACTAACTGGATGTAGTTAAAAGTAAGGAGGATAAATAAAAGTAAATTCTACATTTTTGAGCTGGAGTCCAGAATAAACTAAGACCAAATAAGCAAAGCCTTTAAGGTGAAATAAACAGTGCAAATGCATTACTTGGAACCAAAGTCAGGTAAATGATGTGTAGTCAGGTTTAAAAGGGGCTGCAGTACCTACACTGTGAAAATCTAATTAAAAAAGTATTACTTTTATTTTGTGCTTTTTATGCTCTCTCTGTTATTATAATCATTAAAAACTTTAGATTAGAAAATGCACAGTTTTAGCTGCCTCAGTTCAGGAGAATGCCAGCTGTTTTGTACATGCGCTATTAATCCCAAATGCTACACAAGGCTATAACAAAACCTTGGCTCCTAATTTGCATTATTTTTATGTTGTTGGCTGCTGGGCCATCACTAAACCAAATTATTTGTGACATTTTTTGAGGAAGGGTGAATGAATGGATGGAAGGTCTGTTTGTTAGCATCTGGTGTTTAATCCCAGTAAACTTGCAAGGTTTTCTGACCTACTTTTGTTTGTGTCAGGATCAAGTACAGTGGCCTAATCCTGGTTTATTCAGCACATAGGTCACAAATTAAGCAAGTACAGAAATGACCGAACAATAAAGTCAGTTATGATAGAAAATAAGCTATATTTAACATGATGATCATGCCATTATGGAAACATTATGGAAGAACAGAGAGGGATGAACCTGAAAACTTTGTGTCAGAAAGAAGAGTATAGTAACATCTTTTTGTGATAAACATCAGCTGACTCTAAATAAATGCATTCTCTTCCAACATAATACTTCATCTCATAGGCTTTGCAGTGGAAGGAAACTCTTAATTAGCAGGGATTTCAACTGGGGGTTACTGAATTACCTCATTTCTGAACCAGGCGTTCCCTCTCCACACATTATTGCATGTTAGTAAGCAATGGCAAGGTTGACTTTTAATCAGCGATGCTTACACAGTAATTGTAAGACGGTATGTGCATTTCTTTGTGTTCATTTTATTTAATTAAGTCTAAACACAGCAGATGCACTTGTAAGGAAATTGGTATTTCAAACACAAGGGACTGTCTTAAATCATTGACTTTTGAGTTTTTTATTTTTTGGCACAAACAATGCAGCTGTTGCCATAATATGAAGTCCTTTGAGATCAACAGTTTTATGTCTTGCCTAATCCCTAAAATGCCTTTTGATATAATTATAAAGGACTGACTAAATAATCTGTTATACAGACTGATGTATTAAATCCTCTTTAGTAGCATATTGCTCCAGCTCTTTGCAAGTTGCCTTGTCACTTACTGTAGACTGAAAGGATTGCACAGCTTAAACACAACATTTCATTGCTAAACACTTTCACAATATTTCATAGGACTTGGTCTGTGAAAGTGACATTGTCAGGACATTTGGTGCACTTAATTTTGAATTACAGTGCACTGGATTAGACCAATTTCATCTCTGAAAACCCACATCAGAATTGGATTTCTTTTTACATCTGGCTGCTCAGTCTCAAAGCAGTTCCTCTGCTTTTTCTGCGAATGCTATTTTTTAAGTCTGCTCACTCTAGTTTGTCGAAGGTGTGCTTGAAATCATTCATTCGGGAAAAGTAATTCAATCTGTGAAGTTAATCACTATTTCTTTGCTTTTGCTTATAGGTAATGAGCCTAAAATCAGCAGAGTTTATTTTTGGATTCCTTCACTAGTAATTTCAAGCCTTGTGGTTATGTATTTGTAATTTGTATCTTTGATTCATATCTGCTTGTCATTTCCAGGAACCGTTTTATAGAAAAGGAGCCATTTTCTCTCTGTTTGAGACAGGATGAAATATCTCACTTGTCATCTGTTGCCCTAAAATACATTAAACTTTTCTCTAAAATGTAACCCTTTAAAGCTCTGTTCATTAGTCATAAACATAATTGAGGTGGAAATTTTGCATGCAACCTGAACACTTACTAAAATACATTATGGTTAAATACGGTAAGCCGTGTGTGAAATTGCATGATGTTTTTTAGCTTTCATTATGGCTACACAGCTGTAGATTCAAATTTCTTGGAAAAATAGCAGGGGAGGCAAATATGACTGTATGAAATACAAATGGAGAGTGTTCTCAATAAGCTCATTAGGATGCTGCCTGTACCAGTGACATCAACAAAACAGCTGAGTAAAGTGTACATTTGGCCATAATTTAGTTCTTGCAAGGGGAGTTGTTTATAGCAGAAAACACCAAGGGCACACTGCAAAATATCGCCATCTTATCAAGTAATGTTAGCTTACTATTGAGGCCTAAAAGCCTCAGTTTTTTCAAACAAGTGAAACAATGTCTGTGTATTAAGATTATTTCAGCATGCTTCCAAAACAAAAACTTGTTTTTCTATAAATAGGTGGCAGGTTTTTGAAAAAACATAAAACTGAGTTATAAAGTGGTGGACGTTATTCAGGGTGTCCTGGTTTTTTAAAGTAAAAGTTATGTTAATTGTTTTGTAAATGTTTGGTTACCAGCATTTGAAGCAGTTCTGAGGCTTGAATTGGTGTAATACCCTCCTGGTATCAGTAGCCGCCTCACTAAAAAAGATGAGCAATTGTAGGGTTAGGGTTGATTAAGTATAAATAACAAACCAACCAATTACTTCTTGTAATGAGAAGTTGTTCTACTAATAAACCCACAGAAGATTTGCTTTCAACTGTATTTTTTAGCTTCTTTCAGCTCATTGTTTTGGTTGTGTGAGCTGCAGCTTGTTTTTATTAACACTTATTGCACTTAACAGCATTGTTTCCAGACGCAGCAGGCAGATGTTTTCTGCAACAAAACAAACTCTGATAAACCCATCAGGCTGTTCCTGCTCAGCACCAAACGGCAGCCAAAAGTTATCAACTAGGTGAAAAACATAGAGCAGCAGCAAGCAGCTGAAAACATTTACCTCAGGGGGTGGTGAAGACAAAAATCTAAGAGCTAAAAGAGAGTGAATTATATTCATTATATCAGGTGACAACAGGCCTGGGGTGGGTAATCGGGAGAATGATGAGCCTAAAATTTGCAATGAGGAGGTCATGACTAGAGGGACAGAGAGGATACCAGAGTAAACAATATGAATGAAAGTTATTTAATGTAAGAAAGCGCAGTGTACTGATGCTGTTGGGACTATTCATAATGTAACTGTAAACTGTAGCCTAAACATTAGTTCAATACGCCTCTTTGTGGAAGAGTGGGATACATTTGAAATTCTTTCTTTCTTTCTTTCTTTCTTTCTTTCTTTCTTTCTTTCTTTCTTTCTTTCTTTCTTTCTTTCTTTCTTTCTTTCTTTCTTTCTTTCTTTCTTGATATTTATGGATGTAAAAGTTAAAATGCAGTAAACCATTCAGAGGGAGCTTTTAGGGCAGAGTCAGCGTGAAGTGGACACTAGGTTGCAGGAATAGATCAGAATGTGTAAGCTATTGGGCGTGTCTCACAAATAAGGAGTCCTCGACACAGCGGCCCCGGGTTCAAGACTGTGGTCCTTTGCTACATGTCATTACCCTTCCTAGCTCCCCTTTCAGCTATCCTGTCAAATAAAGGCCAAAAAATAGTCTTTTTACAGCTTAAGTGAATTATTATTTAACCTTTTAAATTATTTGTTGAACCGTGGTATTAATAAAAACGAGTGACCTAGTGGCCCCACTTTGGCCCTGGGTGACAAGAAACACAACTCCAGATAACTAAATTACTCTGTCTGCCGGATGTTTAAATAACCATTTGTTTCCCAACATGTTTGCCATATCAACAGCTTGAAAAAGCCTGAAAACCCATAAATGCAGGTTTAAAGAGATGATTTTAGATTCATTCATTAACTATGGTGCAGTATTTTGTTCCTAGTTGCAACAACTCAGTGTGCTGGCTTCTTCTCCATGGTCATAGAGGCTGAAGCTACAGGGTATTTTCGGATTAGAATTATCTACCCTGTCAATGTGACAGAAATTGCGATTCCTATATATTTATTTAAATAATTAACAGTGATTGCCATGACATAACCTATAGTAATGTAACACTATCGAGGGGTGTTTTGATATAGAGGAACATTGAAGATAGCATGAAAAAAACATTTGAAATTGGAATTGAACCTTTTGTTCAAACTATTCTGAGTTTCTAAATCTAGATGTCAGGCAAGCAGTGAACGTATAGTTTTTGTACCTTTGTCAGAAAATGTTTAGATATGCATAGTGATGCACAATTCTGTATATCTACAATATCTCCATTTGATGGAATGGTGCAGCTGTAAAAACATATAGTCTAAAACAGAGGTTTCAATATTTCAGTCAGCATAAACATCATATAGCTTTAATGAAGAGCCAGAACAAGCTAATACTGACAGTTACAAATAGGATGGTTTATACAACCTTAATGTGTAGAGGCCTATAAAGCAGATTGCTGCAATGCATACACACACAACTCAAACACAGAATAATATTTTCAGACAGTCAGATGATGCTTCACTGCTGCTCTGGAAACACTTCACTCACCATGCGGTTAAATGAAAAGCATAACTATTTCTCACCTGATGCTAGAATCAACATAATGGGTGTCCTATAAGTGTTCAAATAACATTTCCCAACTTCCATCTCCAGCAGTAACATTGTTAACGTCAGTGGAACTCCTTTTTCAGCACAGAGCCCTCGCTTCGAAGCCATCTCTTTTTTGGGGACCAAAAAAGAAAAAATGCCACCATGTAAATATAAAAAAATGTGTGGATGCCATGTTTGCTCCTGGGGGAAATTGCTTTGTCATTGAAAATATAATAAAGTAGGAAGGGTAAATGTGCAGTTAGAGGGCAAAACACTGCGAGCTTGACAATGGGTAGTCGTGAAAGTCTTTGCTTTCTCATGCTGTTCTGTTGGGTGCTTCCAATCACAAATCACTGTGCCACATGTCTGCAGACAAAAGGAGTCAAGCTTGGGAAGAGTGCGCCAATGTTTCATGGGGGAATAGTAACAGTTTGACAGCCGCATGAGCCCAGCAGGGGTGTGGAGGGTGTAGCTGATGTAGCTTTTCTTACATTAAGTGTGTGTCACTTTCTGTGCATGCCTACTATTTAATAGACAGTGTCGAAGACTTCCTATTAGAATATGTGTGTGCGCTGTGTCATTGTAGCTCCTCCAGTCCCTCCAGCAGTGTGTGACGGTTGCAGCTGTGAGGGGAAGCTCAGTTCACTTATCCTGCATCAGCAGCAGAGAAGGGACTAAGCTGGAGGGTGTGTGTGTGTGTGTGTGTGTGTGTGTGTGTGTGTGTGTGTGTGTGTGTGTGTGTGTGAGTTTTCCCTTTCCCTTCTAACTGGTGGCTGTTGAGGGGCTTTGGGACAAACCAGCAGGGAGGCAGTGGTCCAACCTCCACTAACCCCCATCAGGCACAACGCCAAGAGCCAGGACACATATCAACATGCATCCACACACACTCACTCACAGAAATGTATGAGTACACTAGCACTGACTCTATTTACCAGAAGGATACTGATACTCTTGAGTTATTGTTGGCTTGGGATTTATTTGTTGTTAAATCAGTGCTCTGCACAATCAGTAAAGCTCAGCCGCTAATTTCTGGGCGTCCATATCAGCGCTCGCCAGTTCTTTTGGACAGTGCATAATGGCTTTATCACTTATGTTAAGTGTTTGTAAATGTGGGTGTAAAATCATTACAAATTGTTGTTGGCTTAAGACCACTGACAGAAGGAAGTGTTCGCAATTACATTTGGTTCAATTTCAGTACAGTCACTCCATCTGTCACAGCTATATATATAAATAGTATATATATAATATACAGTATATATGTATAAACCTTATGACCTCTTTCGCCAAGTCGTGAAGGAATGAGTTTCCTTATCCTTTTAAACTATGACTTCCAAAGATGATAAGTAAATTAGTGAAGGATGTTTTACACTGTAGTTATGAACTTTGGTAAACTTCCTATCTACCACTGTAAAATGCTATGTCAGTGGTTCCCAATTATCCCTTAAGGGTTCCCAGGGTAAATTAGAGGGTGTCACAGAATGATTTAATGAAAAAGAAAGAAAAGTATATTCATGTTGGACAAATAGTGCAGTTAAGTTAACTTGTTTTCAGATTTTTTCTCTACATTCTTCTTTTTTTCGTTGGATATTTTCACTTTGTTTATCCTCCAAAGATCCTTCAAATTGAACAATATTGGGGAAAAACACTCTTGAATTCCTCACAAGTCACGCAAGCCCTAACCTGTTAACAATTGTCGCAAGAAAAACATTGCTTTGCTTTAAGTAGTCACAAGCCATACAGGTTGGGAACCAATGATCTTGATGGATAATCTTTAGTATCCCCAGAGTCTAGTCTGAACCCTTCTCAAGATAAACTTGATTTAGAAATACTGCGTCCATATTGGGCATTGAAATGCTAGATTCCAAACATCTTTTGTAAAATAGCAATTTCATCAAGGTCTCTCTTTCATGCCCCTATCCTATCATACTGTGCTTTTTGTCAATGTTGAAAATTAATTTAAAATTAAGTTTTTTATGCAACAATGTGTATGGGACACTGCCATTTGTCTCTCTTGGGTGGCAGTAGCTCAGTCCGTAGGGAGTTGGGTTGGGAACCTGAGGGTCGCCGGTTTAAGTCCCTGTTTGGACCAAAAAAGTATGGTGGTGGACTGGTAGCTGGAGAGGGGCCAGTTCACCTCTTGGGCACTGCCAAGGTGCTCTTGAGCAAGGTACCGAACCCCCAACTGCTCTGGGCTCCTTTCCATGGGCAGCCCCCTCACTCTGACATCTCTTAATTAGTGCATGTATAGGACCTGAGCATGTGTGAGTGATTCAGGCCTGTGTGTAATAACAACAGAGTGTAAATTGGAATTTCCACTTGTGGGATTAATAAAGTAGACAGTATTATTATTGTAAAAGAACCTTTCTAGAGATGATCTTGTTAAATAAAGGGTCGATCTAACCACAATATTATCAAAAATAAACTTGTCACATGCAAAGTCATCAAGACTACAAGTCTAGACCCATGCCAGCAGCTCTATGAGATTTTACTTAAGCATAGTGCTTCAACCTAAATGCTAATGTTAGATCATGCTGATCTTTAGCTAATTTGCACAAAATACAGCTGAGACTGATCCAAAAGTCTGTATGAATTAGTTATGCAGGTTTTTGGTCATAAACCAAAATATTAGACAAATTAAAATGTTGGCCTGATGGTGAAAAAGTTAGAGGATTACCAAAGTTATTGCAATTCATCCAGAGGAGGACATTAATGTCTGTAGCACATTTTTGGCAATCCATCAGTAGTGTTTCAGGTATTTCAGAGTCAACTTTATGGTGGTGCTAGAGGAAAAGGTTTTAAATATTTTATCTGTCATTCCTTTACATATTTCCTTGTTGTAACGTCACTGTGCTGCTGTGGCTTTGAACCTAGTGCTCCTTGTTATTACCTGTAATACTACAGAACATACTGTGGCAATGCAAGCCTCTGCTCTAGGAACTAAATAATTACTTTCATTTGTTTTTTTCACTGAATCAGAACCATTAGTACAAATTTTTTTGTGCACTGGTTAAAGTGTGCGCGGGCTGAAGGACATCAGGCAGATGGCCTTTTCTTCCCCTCGGTCTTGAGGAGTGGGGGGCATGTAGGTGTGAGCAGGAATGTACAAGGACAGAGAAGTCTTTTATCAAGACAGAAGTTTCTGCTTATTCGGTCACTCATCTCTCCACATTCCAGTCTCTGTCCTCCCCTCCAAAGACCTCCTACTCTATCTCCAGCACTCTCCCGTTTGTTTCTTTTATCACTCTCTGCATACCCAACCTATCTCTGAATTCTCCACCAGGCCAATCAACAGACAGGGTTAATGATGTCAACATTCAGTTACCAGTAGTGAGAAGTTTAACAACATGAGTCTGAGACTGGAATCGTAACTGCGCAGCAAGTCTATAACATTAAGGTAGGCACTACATATTCTGAGAGAGCTGTACTTATCTGCAGAGCTCCAGTAATGAGAGTAAATCCTAGCCATCTTATTGCTTCTCAGTGATAGCTTAGCTACAGTCTTGATTCCTTTAGATTAAAATCAATGTGGAGACATGGTGTGGCGGGACAGTGGCTTTGATTCCCTGATGCTTTATCTGCACTTTGAACGGTCTTTTCTCTTTTGCACTTAAATCCAGCCATTGCTATCTTATATCATTTTAAATTCCTTTGATTTGAAATTCATAAATTGTTTAAAAAATGTCCTTCCAGGTTGCCTTGGCTTGATTGTCAAAAAGAAAAGAGAAGAAGAGGCCGATATTCAGTCTTCGCTGTTCACATAATTGGGCACTTTTTTTTTTGAAGTGTTCAACTATGATTTCTGTAGGAAACAGTCATGAGTACATGCTGGCGAGAGCCATAGCCATAGCAGCAAGATGAATATTGTGTGTGTCACTTTGTGGCCTGTCAGTGAAATCTCTGCTGGTTTTTCAGCATCTTTGGAAAACATGCAGTACATACGCTTGACTGAGCTACGCCACATCCGATTAAGGCTGTAAATAATGCATTTTAAACCTTGACTCATGTTTTTGAAATTTAAAGCGGGAGACAGACCTTCCATAAGTGTGGCACTGTGGCCTCATACATGCCTGCATGATGCAGATGTGTGCCTACAAGATAGAGCTAATAAAGACATTTGCATGCCATTATTTTTGTGAACAGCCTTTCCCTATTGTGATGGGGTAGAAATCACAGAAAAAGTGGGAGAGGAGAGATTTGAGGTCACCGACAGCGCTGTCTGTCACTTCCCTCTTAACTCCAGACACAAACTTTCACCCGCAGGGTATCGTCTTGGTGTTTGCAGTTATGTGGTTCATGGTTGTCATTGTTCAACTCCATTTCACTCATGTCATATCTTGAAGCGGCAGCTTTCCAAAGCAAACAAACAATCATGTTGCCATTCTCCTCTTAAACATCATTGGGCCTCAGTTGCCTCGTTTCCATGTATTATTCAAAAACACAGCAGTATCAGATTTGTATGAAGAATATAAAGGCAGGGTAGACAGATAACGGGAGACAGGAGTGGGAACGAGATGATAATGATTCATGTAAATTCAAATCAGCGTTCAATTATGAATAGAAAGAAAACAAATTTAAACATGTATAAGTAAAGTTTTAAATTACCTATTGGTGATATACAAACAACAACACAAATAAGGTAAAACACATGTTCTACAACTTGTCACATTAAATGGGCTTGGGTTCAGATAACTTCTTACCTGAGTGAAAGTAATGTGTGTGTGTGTGTGTGTGTGTGTGTGTTGCTGTAGATGGATGGCTGACTGCTACTGTAAAGCTTAGAGGTTGAGCCCTCCAACAGGGAAGAATCGGATTGACCAGTTTAAAAAAAAAAGAGCGATGTGATAAGAGCCTTTTGACGAAGCACAAGGGAAGCTCCTTGTTATAGTGTGTGTGTGTGTGTGTGTGTGTGTGTGTGTGTGTGTGTGAAGGGGTGGGTGTATTATAAGGCTAAAGGTGTTAGCTGAGAGTCCCAGTTGCTGCTGAGGTTAAGGTTGTGAAATGAAGGAAAAGACAGGAAGCCTTTGACAGCCCAGTGACCAAACACAAGATTTATCATGACCTCTGAACCGAGAAAAGCTTTCTTCTGCCACTAACTATTGTGTGTGTGTGTGTGTGTGTGTGTGTGTGTGCACACGCACGTGTGAATGTCTGTGTGTGAAAGTGTTTTGTGTACATGGGCTGCCTCCTTGATATTTCTTTCACCCGCAGCTCCATAAAAGGGATTGCACCTCTTCAAGTCTAGCCTCACATGCACCCTCACTTTAAAAGTATGTGAAAAAGAGGCTTTTTGTCTGTGTTTGTTTCCTTTAGTTTAATGGAATGGAATAATGGGGAGAAACTGCTGGTGTCTCATGATTCAGGTTTTCTATCTTACACATAGAACACAGTTATTCAATTGGACTCTGATTTGTAGACTAGACTTCTTGTGTGTGTGGCACTTTTAACACATTTTTAAAACACTTGCATTATTTAACAAGGTGGGCAAGAGGTAGGCTGGTAAAGTTATCTGTTGTCTCATGTATTGTTCAGCCGATTTTGACCTATTATTTATTAGAAATACGTGTGCCCTACACAATTTATACTTCTTCTTGTCTTGCACTAGACAGCTTATTTATAGCGATTAATGTGTCCCTTTCATGGATCAGGTCTTTTGGGAACAGCAGAAAAAAGCTGTACACACAACAACTGACCACCATTCAGGTTGATATTGCATACTTTTTGTTTCTGGTCACCTCAAGAATGTAGATCTGTGTGGTTCAGTCACTCTAAGTGGCACTGCTGCTGTATTGATTTTAGCAGCTGTAAAGGAAGGGTTTGACGTTTTTTAACTAGTTTCAAAGCAGCCAGCAGGGGACTGTATGGAATTGAGCTGGCAAGCATGAGGAGTCACAGATGGATTTTAAAAATTAGGGTTTTGTGTACCCCAAAATGCAACAAACTATTTAGAAAACATGCAACAATGATCTGGGCCCTTAAAGAAGGTTAACTAAACACAATTAAACTATACTGTAGCTATATTAAATTCACGTTAAATGAACAGAACTGAACAGACTGACGGACTAACAAACTGGCCTCACGATAACGAAAGACTGAACTGAAAGGGGAACATATATAATGATCAGACCATTTGTAAAACAAAGGAGGCAACACAAAGACAAAAACGCTACACACTAAACTACAATAAGCAGGACAATTAATCTGTCAGTATACTTTTTTTTAGCAATTAACCAAAACAAAAGCACCAAGAAACTAATAAATAAATTGTATATTATGAAATAAGAAATAAATAAAATCTATAAAATATAAAATCCCAATCCTCCATTTATTGTGGCAGGCACTTGGTACATTCTGATTGGCTACTTACTTTATTTAAGAGTGGGGCCACATTTTTGCTCTGGTGGCCTGTCAAGACGTCCCTACAAAAGTGGCACCTTCAAATAGAAATTAGAACAAGAGAGAAGCGAATCTGATGAAACATGTAAAACATGTAGTTTGCTCCTGTTTGTTTTTAATGTAATCTATTAACCAAATAGTGTCAATCCTAGTATCCTTGTGTGCGCTGGAACTTTTTTAAATTTTGGTTTACCCTGCACCAGCTGGCACTCAGAAGAGAAGCACTGTTGTGCACAGGGTATCTTTAGCTTTTAAGATATTGGAACAACTCAAGGCATAGTTATCTAAAGACAAACTAAAGTGTGACTGTAAAGAAGGTAACTAAATAATAACTTCAAGGTGCTACCACAAGAAAATGGAGAATGTTATGTAAATAAGGAGGTTTGAATCCCAGTGGATTTTTCTTCTTTTCAAAAATTGATTTCTTGTGCAAACACAGAATATTTGTCAGTTTTGGAATTGTTTGACATAAATGTGCTCAAATGTAAAACTGGGTAAAAGCCATAAAGTACATTACATTTTTGTTTATAGAAGAATGAGACAATCCCAATGAAAATTGGTGTGGTACAGTAGGCTCTTTTGTTTCTCTCTCTTTCTTCTTCTCTCAGACTAAAAGCCGCCCTGCATTAAAACACTGCAAGGAGCTGGGTTGGTGACGTCTGGGTTGTTTGAAGGCATATCAGACACTATAATAAATATTAAATAGTTTATAAAATGAGGTAGGATTTTACTGCTCTGGGAAGTTGTCACTGTAGCAATCATTTCATCTTTTGTCTTCATGATTGCAAAGTAAACAGTAGAAACACTTTGTTCATGTCGCAAAGTAATCTGCCATGAATGTGGCCTTGCATGTATTTGATTGGCCAACGCAGTGACTTGACGGATGATTGTGGCAAAAGTTTCTGAAAGATCCTATGTTTTTCTGCTGTGTCTTTTACAATGTTGTTCTTTGATACTCACTTTGTGATTCGCCAAAGCCGGAAATGTTCAAATCCTAGCCTGATTGGCTTCATAAATCAGAACAAATCATTAATTATTAGCAGGCTCAATCCAAAAAATTAAAATCAGTTGATAATAATATTCACCTGTGTGTCTCCTGCTGTTGTTGCTGTTGTCCTTAGCTGCGGGGCGGCCCTCGTGGCCAGGATGCCACTGTGTGCCGTGCCAGTCCACAGTGGACGGTGAGGGACAGGAGGAGGGGACCGAGTGCAGGAGACTGAGAGGAGGCCCGCACCAAACAGGAGAAATGAACCTCTGCTGGAATGAGATCAAACGCAAGTCCCACAACATCCGGTAAGAGGACTTCCATAGTGGTGTTTACTGTAATGGTCTGTAGGGACGGATGTTTTCAGAGAAACAATGTTTTTTTATCTGACAGAACAAAGTGGCTGCTTTTGGAAACCTGAGTGGAGATTGTCAATTCTGATTCAACATTAGCTGCAAAGCGCTGATAGTGTTACTACCTACAAGTTGGCTCACTCAAAACAAATAAGGATGTTGATTTTATTTTGTCAGGTTACAGATCATTTTCCCAAGAAGCCGTCTTATCAGTTTCAGCTGTAACCAGCAGCTAGCCATCACTGTCTTTTTCACAATCTGGTTTACTGAGATTCACTGAAGTCACTTAAAGGTGCTCTAAGTGATGTTATGCGTGTTTTAGGCTAAAACATTTGTTGTCACATACAGCAAACCACACTATCCGAGAGCTGCCTGTCCCCAGAACACACTCTAAAAACAAGTCTCTGTAGACAGCCCAGGGTCTACAAACGCCAACAAAACACTGTGCCCACCTGCACCACGAAACATACACAAACAGTGTTCCAGCGTTCAAGAATCAAGAGTCAAGAATCAAGAACTTTATTTGCCATTTGTGTTTTTACACATTGGAACTCTTGTGCGGTTAATACTCAGAAAGTCAAAAAAAGTTTAAAAAGACACACAAAGAATTTACATTATAAATAGGTAACATTACACAAAACCATTAAAGAGTACAAATAAAAGTAAATAAATTGCATTCCTAAAATTGCCAAAAAATATAATTGCATATTGCCATTGCCCCTAAAAACAGCCCCTTATAAAATATTAAAATGCACAACTATTATTAAATAATAAAGAAGATACACAGGTATATTGCACATATGTGTATTTAATTACACAGACCCTAAGCAGCATAGTTCATTTAGTTTTGGCCAAAAGTCTCACCGCAGCTGGAAAGAAGCTCTTGTAGAACCGTGTTCTCTTTGTAATAATGCTGTCCGCACGCTTGTGTCTGAGATTATATGTACAATTTTTATGTACGAGCAGGGGGTGACCTGGATGTGATGTATCCCTAAATATTCTCTCTGCTTTTTTCTGGCAGCGCTTTGTGTAGATTGTGTCCATGGAGGGGAGTTCTGTTCTAATAATCCTCTCTGCAGTCTTTACAACTCTTTGCAGAGCCTTCCTCTCTGTCTGGGTGGTGTTTCCATACCACACAGTGATGCCTGTGGTGAGGATGCTCTCTATCAGTCCTTTGTAGACGTGGGTGAGAGGGCGACAGTGCAGACCAGCTTTCCTAAGCAGCCTGATGAAGTACAATCTCTGCTGGGCTTTCTTCACTGTGGCAACAGTGTTCGCAGTCCAGTTCAGATCCGATGTTACTTGTAATCCCAGGAATTTATAGCTGTCAGCCCTCTCCACCTCAGTCCCCTTGATGATAAGGGGCTGCAAGGGAGGTGGGGTTCTCCTGAAGTCCATAATTACTTCTCTTGTCTTATCTGCGTTAAGGCATAAGTTGTTCAACTCACCATAGACACAAATGTCATTTACCACACTCCTGTAACCCGACTCGTTCCCCCCCTTAATGAGACCCAGGATAGTAGTATCATCTGCATACTTAATAATGAGGGTGTTATCCTGGGTGGGAACACAGTCGTATGTATACAGGTTGAATAGAGTAGAACTAAGGCAACAACCTTGTGGTGACCCTGTCCAGCCAATAACCGACAAAAAGGATTTGTTGATTGTGGTGGGCGGTTAGTGCTCGGAAGCACAGACGGGAGGGGACAGGATGAAGAGGAGGGAGGGGCAAACTAGCTTGTTCTGTTTGAAAATACAGTACTTTGATTGTCAACAAGAAGTAATGTCACCCAACATCGCTTAGAGCACCTTTAAATAGCACAGTGCCCGTTCAAAATGTGCCTATTTGGAATGCGCAGATTGCTTGGCCTGTTTTATTGCTTCTTGTTGCTTTTTCTCAAACCCCTGTACCCTTAAATGGCTTACGGAAGGATCCCAAAGCTCTTAAAATGCAACCACACGGTGTACTGACTTACTGTGTGTACTTCTACTTCAGAGGAACACATTGTACTACTACATTTACCTGACAGAGAACGTTGCAGCTTTACTCACAAAATATCACAATTAAAACGTGGCGTAATCACAGACATTTACCTCATAGACTCAGGGCAGTACGCCATGTGCATCAATCAACCACCAGAACCAGACCAAATGATATTGGGAAATGATATCGGAAAATGATGGTGGAGACTTCAACAGATGACAACCCCAGGCATCTTCTTTAGATTAAAGGCAGGCAGCTTTATTTAAGATGTAAAATAAACTCTTAAGAGGGAGATTACCATGGGTACACACACAAGAGTGTCTCTCCGAACGTCAGAATCACTCATTTTTTATACTTTTTTTTTTTCTGACATTTCTGTGGGACATGGTTACCTCAAAACTAACCCTTATATGGAAGATCCTTACACTAGATGAAATACATTTGAAAACCTGCATGTTTAAATATTCTACCTATCACCAAGTACAGAGATGGACTCACAAATATGGAGTCAGTCAAGTGTATGTTGCTTGAGGGATGTGGGGCTTAGTGGGTTGACAGTTAACGTTGAAGTATGGATTTGATTAGCGGTGGTATTTTGCCGATGGTAATGTTATTAGTGATATAAGTCAGCAGCACACTTAAACAATTGGACCCAGAGTAACTCTGTGAGAGACGGAGGAAGAGAGCTTTCTTTGCCTGGTAAGCTCCAAGATGATGTTATCTTATGTCATCAGCTTAGAAGCTCACAGCATCTTAATACAATATAGTGTCTAGCTTTTGTTTAATTTAGCAAAAGTGCCTGTTTATTGAGTTTCCTCTTAGTAAAATGCTTTTACTGTGAAGCCAGTGTGTTGGCAGCGCAAATTTTTTGTCAACCTTTTTTTTCTCAACCTTTATTGTGTGGGCATTAATATCCAACGCTGTCCAAACGTCTTCAAATTCCAAACGCCAAGTTCATTGGCAGTAGGTCAGATAAACAGTTTATGAGATATTTGAAAGACACACACACACACACACACACACACACACACACACACACATACACACACACTTTCCCTTCTTTTGTTTGTTTTCCATTTTTCTCTGACAATTCCGCCGTTTACAGTCAGGCAATTAAAATATGGTTAGCTAATACTGTGCGGTCATACAATAATGCATATTTCAGTACTCCTTCCAGTCAGCTTATTAACTGTTGATATAATATGGGTTAATACTGCCATTGCAGAAGTTACACTCGAGAAGTTTAATTAGAGGGCACACATGTTCTTTCATGCTTAATTGGAAAATATCCAGGCTTGCATCATTTATGTTTCTTCAATTCAACTGGCATCCTGTTTAGACAATTGGCCTCTTAATTGCTTACTTGACCCTGATGTATCTAGGAAGAGGGGAGGGGGAGGCTAAGGAAGGATAGTTGTGAAATTGGTTAAGACAGTTTCCCCTGCAGTCCTGTGTAATGAGATCACTATGGATGGCCTGCAGTCGCTGTTTATACGAGAGCTGCACTCTGACTTCATCAGGCTGAAAGAGGAAGGGAGGAATAAAGGAAGGAGTTGATGGAGAGAGAGAGGGAGAGAGGGAGAGAGAGAGAGAGGACAGCTGGTATTAAATCATCACAGAGGAGAGATGGGATGCAGAGGGAAATAAGACTATAAGAATGAATGAATGAATGAATGAGAAAGTGCTTTACTAAAAAGATGTCTAACCTTGAGGGCGAGCGTGTCCAGAAGAAACGTCTCAGTGCGTATACTGCCAGCGACTGGACAATTGCAGCTGACTGGCTTTATAATGGCCTATCTGGCATTGATTGACAGGTGGCTGAGGCTCTGTTCCAAGTCATGACTGCTTTCTTCTATCCTTTAAACTGTGGTACATTATACCTATAGAATACACTACCTTGACTGGATTAAAATTAAACCTTCTCTATGGTACGTTGATACTAATTTTCAACAGCTATGCAAGAAGCATTGTGAGGCTGCACTTACAGCTGCTTTAAACATTTTCATGCTCACAATGACAATGCTAACATGTTGATGTTTAGCATGTATAATGTGTACCATGTTTGCCATCTTAATTTAGCTCATGAGCGTGCTAATATTTGCTAATTGGTACTAAAGACAAACTACAACCTACTGTAGGCTGATGGGTATGTCTTAAGTTTTGCAGGTATTTGACCTGATAGTGTCGCTAGTTGAAAAGTCAGAGGGTGACCAAAGTGTTGACATGAGGTGAACATCATCTGGGAACTATGGAAATATGACTAAGGAATTAATTAAGGGTGTCACAATTTCGATTCAAAATCCACCGAAATTAAGTCACAATCTTGAATTTTGACTTACAAATAGAATCGTCAATGCTGACACGCCCCCATGTCACGTCCGGTCGGCTTGCCAAGTGGAAAAAAAACTCATTCTACCACTACTCCAGTGGAGGCGCTAATGAGCTAGATTATTACACACACAGTAGCAGACAAAGACCAGCTACACACACACACACACACACACACACACACACACACACGCACACGCACACGCACACGCACATCCCAACAGGATAAGCGAGCGGCCACAAAGCGTAGCTCATATGGCACCATTTTAATGCTACCAAGCACTCACTTGCCGATTCCATCTATCCATCTTTATCCGCTTATTTGGTATCGGGTCGCGGGGCCAGCAGCTCCAGCAGGGAACCCCAAACTTCCCTTTCCCGAGCCACATCAACCAGCTCCTACTGGGGAATCCCGAGGTGTTCCCAGGCCAGGTTGGAGATATAATCTCTCCACCTAGTCCTGGGTCTTCCCCGAGGCATCCTTACCAGATGCCCGAACCACCTCAACTAGCTCCTTTCGACGCGAAGGAGCAGCGGCTCTACTCCGAGCTCCTCTCGGATGACTGAGCTTCTATCTCTATGGGAGACGCCAGCCACCTTCCTGAGGAAACCCATTTCGGCCACTTGTACACTGGATCTTGTTCTCTCAGTCATGACCCAGCCTTCATGACCATAGGTGAGGGTAGGAACGAACACTGACCGGTAGATCGAGAGCTTTGCCTTCTGGCTCAGCTCCCTTTTCGTCACAACGGTGCGATAAACTAAATGTAATACCGCTTCCGCTGCTCCGATTCTCCGACCAATCTCCTGCTCCATGTTCCCCTCACTCGCGAACAAGACCCCAAGGTATTTAAACTCCTTCACTTATGGTAAGAACTCATTCCCTGCCTGAAGAAGGCACTCCATTGGTTTCATGCTGAGAACAATGGCCTCAGATTTAGGTGCTGATCCTCATCCCTGCCGCTTCACACTCGGCTGCGAACCAATCCAGTGAGTGCTGAAGGTCACAGGCCGATGATGCAATCAGGACCACATCATCTGCAAAAAGCAGCAATGAGATCTCCAGCCCACTGAACTGCAACCCCTCCCCACCCCGACTATGCCTCGATATCCTGTCCATAAATATTACAAACAGGATTTGTTGAGTTGTTTGACTACCTCAGCGACCTCCACCAGGGAAATTGACGACAATCCCCTTCATCCTCCAGCTCTGCCTCTACCACAAAGGACGTGTCAGCTGGATTCAGGAGTTCCCTTAAAGTGCTCCTTCCACCGCTCTATTACATCTTCAGTTGAGGTCAACAATGTCCCATCCTTATTGTACACAGCTTGGATGATTCCCCGCTTCCCCCTCCTGAAGTGGCGAACAGTTTTCCAGAAGCACCTGTCTTCTCTGAACTTCTCCCACACCCATACAGGCCGTTCCTCCCAATCACGCCTCTCCAAGTATCTCCATCATTGCCCACGTGTGTGTTGAAGTCCCCCAGCAGAACTATGGAGTCCCCTACTGGAGCCCCATACAGGAATCGATTCAAGGTCTCCAAGAAGGCCGAATGCTCCAAATTCTTGTTTGGTGCATATGCACAAACAACAGTCAGAGTTCCCCCCCATCACCCGCAGGCGTAGAGAGGAGACCCTCTCGTCCACCGGGGTAAACACTAACTCAGCGGCACTCAGCCGGGTGCTTGTGAGTATCCCCACACCCGCCCAGCGCCTCACACCCTGGGCAACTCCGGAGTAAGACAGAGTCCAATCCCTATCCAGGAGTATGGTTCCAGAACCGAGTCTATGCGTAGAGGTAAGCCCCACCAGATCTAACTGGTAGCGCTCCATCTCCTGCACAAGTTCCAGCTCCTTCCCCCACAGAGAGGGGACGTTCCATGTCCTCAGATCCAGCCCGGGTTTGGTCCGTCGAGGCCCCTGACCTTCGCTACCACCCATGTGGTAGCGCACCCGACCCCAGCGGTTCCTCCCACAGGTGGTGGGCCCATGGGATGGAGAGAAGGGTGACATGTAGCTTCTTCGGGCTGTGCCCGGCCGGGCTCCGTGGCAAACCCGGCCACCAGGCGCTTGCTGGGCCTGGCTCCAGACGGGGGCCCCGGGCTTCCTCCGGGCAGGGTCACTCCCTCTCTGCCTCGCTTACTCATAGGTTTTTTAACCATTCTTTGTCTGGCCCCTCACCTGAGACCTTTTTGCCATGGGAGACCCTACCAGGAGCACACAGCTCCAGACAACACAGCCCTCAGGTTCATAGGGACACACAAACCTCTCCACCACGATAAGGTGATGGTTCACTGGCAGTGGTTCCGTTCACTGCCATTCATTTTGACGTCACTTTGACAGCGAATAACTTCACATCTGAAAGAAACACGACAATGTAAAAAAGACTCCATTACCTTGTGGATCATTGTGTCATAACCATCGACTTGCAGTCACATAGGCGACAAATCCCTGTATTGTCAGGAGAAGCACGCAGACAGTTTCGATTTACATTAGCTGTTTAAGTTTAATTACTAATGTTAACGAGCATTTTAGTTAGCAATAATTAGCCTGTGCCTATGTTATCTCCGCAACATTTGGAATGATTGAGAATTCTCTTGCACAGCTACCAGAAGACTTTCAGACAGTTTGCCCACATAGCATCACCGGAAAAGTGCTTCTAATATCCTTCACTGGTCTCCATCCATAGCAACCGGATGTGTTCATCCGTCCATTTCTTTAATTGTCTATGACATACACACAGAACGGAGCATACACTGATCCCACTGAGCTTAAGCTAAGCACTGCCAGCACAAATGAGGTACAAAAACAGGAGAGAGGTTAATTAACCAGCTCTTCGGTTAGTTCGTCAACACTAGTGTTGAAGTGCTGCTCCGAGTCAACCTCCTCTAATTTAAATGTAGCTAGTCAAAAGATAGCATGGCAACTGCAGAGGCTGGAGTCCCATTGACAGAACTTGAACCTCCTCCTCTTTCACTGAAATCGCCGGTGTGGAAGTATTTTGGATTTCCAATGAGTTTTGTTGGTAATGTTCACATGTCGACAAAAAAGCCACGGTTTGCAAGCTCTGCTATGTGCATGTACCATATTCTTCAACTGGCAGCATGACTAACATGGTTATCTGTGTGGTATCTGTTCAACTGTTTGGAAATAGTTTGTTAAGACATTGTTCAGAGAAGACTATGGACATGGCTGTTTTATTGTTTTTGTTTGTTTTGTTGTCGTGTCATCTCCTGTGAAGAAGGCTGCAGTTACAAAAGAGAAACTAGATGGCAGGTTATTTTGCTTAAGTTTACAATTGACTGAAGATAAGATATTGTTACATTATGTTGTTAAATGTTTTAAATTTTACAATGTATTAGGGTACATTCCGAACAAAGGTCAGATATATTGCATTAAAAATTTTTTTAAATGTAATCGAATCAAAGATTTGGAAAATCGTGACACCCCTACTATATATACAATCAAAACAATACAAAAAATGTCTATTGTATATATTTTCCTATATCGTTTCTATTGTGATAACGAAAAACCAGCGGCCAGACTGCGCTACGGGAATAATTTGCTTTACATTCTGATCCTTGCATGTTATGTTAATTTTTATGTCCATTCACAGAGGACATGAATATCTGTTCAGACTTGACCAAAACACATTGCGGTGACGCTGATGTAAAAGCACCCACTTTTGAAAACACTAGAGAATTTAACATATTAAGATAAGGCAGTAAATAGCCCACAAAATGCATTCTCTAAATGTTTACAGATGGCGGTGGCACAAATAATTTATCAGTGTGACCCAGTGTTGCTCAGCTAATTGGACTCAGCACTGATAACAGAAAGTTGGGGACTTGATCACTTTGTTGGCATCTTGTATGGAAATCCTTACACAGTGAGCCACTCTACCCCCACGCACAATTGAGTACAAAACAGTGCTTTGATGCCATTGGCAAAACATGTAGACATGCTGTTCTTATTGCTGTGTGCTTTGTGCTATATCAAGCTGTGGTTTAATGTTTTACACAGGTAATAGCACAAAACAAGTGGACCACGACATTGTATTGTGCTAATCACAGTGGAATGATTTTGAATATATATAAAAGAGCCATTTGTGTGTTGCTGAGGCCATTCAGCCATCTGTACTTATTGTGTAAAAAAATTACAGTATGAGAGTGGGTGGTTTCAGTGAATTTAAGCTATTTACTTAGTAGAGAAATGTTATCCGTTGCATGGCAATGTAATTCACTCAATGGACAATCAGGGAATTATCAGGAATTCCTTCTTCATTCTTTTGCTTGTGTTCATTTGCCTTGAGTGTACAGGCCTTTTAACACATTTGAAATAGGAGAAAATTAAGCTTATGACACCTTTCTCTAGTCTTTTTTGCTACGCTAAGTTAACCGGCCGCAAGCTTCCTATTTACAGCACAGACATGAGAGTGGTATCAATCTTCTCAACTCTGCAAGAAAAACAAATGAGCACATTTTCCAGAAGATGTTTAAAGTCCTTTTAAAATCAGCTAAATGGGATAATGCTCATTAGTGTGTTTTCTCATCTCCTGCTCAGTGTATGTTAGTGTAAGTGATGTGATCAAACCGTCTTTCCACTGAGACTATCTGTATTTTGCATACTATGGCAGTCAAACACACAACAGCTTGATGTTGAATCATTGCAAATCTCCCTCAGTGTGGTAGCACAGAGTGCGTAGTCATTTAAAAGTACAACTTCTTCAAACAGATTTCACATGCAACTTATCCGACTACAATGTCAACCCCATGGGTAACAATATCAGGCATTGTTGAGATTCGGGTCGTGCCACATTGTTAGGTGCCCACTGTTTTGCACTGTGTGAATTTCCACTGAGGTTGGCGTGGGTGTCTCGGTGGCACGTTATGAATTTACTTGCCGCGTGGTTTAGATACTTACTGCAGAGAGCCAACCACCCACGCTCAGCATCTGAGGGCAGGGGGACACCTCTGAGTCTGTTCTTGTCATTACAACAATGTTGCTATCTCTATTCACATGTAAAGAAATCTAAGCGCCTCATTCAAGTTTTTTTTTTTGTTCATTCTCAGAATTCAGTTGCTACCTTTTTTCCCTTCCTCCTCCCCTCATCTGCTGTTGCAATTTTGATCTTGAACTTATCCATCCTCCACCTCTTCTTCTCCTCCTTATCTTGCTGGTGCCCGCCACAGGCAGCACAAGCTTAGTGCAATATCCTTTGGTGGTTCTGTGCTCCACTTTGCCTACATTGCTCTCAGGCAAGTTACAGTGGAGTACCTGCAGGACTTACTGAGCTCCAATAACAAGTCAATAATTCTATTGTTCAAGGTCAGGGGTGAAAACCTAGTGCTGCTAAGGGGGGTAGCGATGGGATGGCAGGTGTGTGTGGGACTTCATCAATCATTCAGTCAGTTGCTTAAATGATCTTTGCTTTCACTGCTGCCTGGGAATCATTTTAAGATTCTGTGGTTTATTTCAGGGTTAAGAAAAAAGCAGCATTTTCCCAGGATTCCATGTACATATTTGCTCAATTTCACAGTATTACGCTATATGGTAATTTTGATGGATGTGCTTTGAGCTGCTGGGTCAAATCTTTCAAAAGTGTTCAGGTACAGTTCAGGTTTTTGATTTTACCTAATGTTCCATTTGTAACTTCCACTTTTTGACATCTTATTCAATTACTTAAGCCTTGTTATAATTAATTCAGGCCTCACACAGTCTTTTCCTTGAGAAACCCCATTGACATGTCATGTGTATCACAGTTAGAAAAGGAAACTAGGCAGTGAACATATTGATTAAGTAGTAATGACAGCATTAAGACCTGTTGGATAGACCCCAACAAAAAGTGATGCTGTCAGGATCCTGCTGTGACTGACTGCCTTTGTGCCACCATGGTGGCCATTTTTGTAGTGTTTTGTGCTTGTTGATGTTTCCCATGTGCTCTGTGGTTACCTGTCTGTCATGTGTCTTTGTCTCCGCCCATCCCCTTATCATGGTCTGCACTTCCTGTCTTGTTAGTTTGCCTCGGTTTCTGCTCTCACCTTTTGATGATGTCTTGTTGGTCTTGTCCAGTCCCCTGTCTTCTTGTTAATTGGTCTGTGTATTTCTACACCTGCTGTTCCTCTGTCCTTTGTCGGTTTGTCTCTCTGTTTGTCCTGTCTGAGTCCTGTTCATTTGTTAGGTTGCAGATTTGTATGTAAGTAGTAGAATCAGAATAAAATGTGTTTGTCTGAACATCTGCCTAGAAGAGTCTTGCATTTGGGTCCTCCTGCTGAATCCTGACAGATGCACTTTAATGATAAAACCAACCAAAGGGGAATTAGGAGCCCCATGAATAATTTGATGAATTACACTTTGTATGTGTGCTTGAAATTAAATAAGAGTGAAGCTGTGATGGGAACTGTGCCTTTATACTCATCATCTAGTGCAGAACAAATGCTCTTGCATAGATTAGAGTCAATGTTGGACTTTTTTGGGCTACAGTGTCTGTTTGACTAGCAGGATGTATGCAAGTTATGTGCACTCACTGTACCCAGGCATGCTGTATGCTGTATATGGAGCAAGTCAAATCCCCAAAAGAGTGAAAACATGGTGCTGTTGGAGCTGCAAAGAATAATGAGTGCTTGATTAGCTCTGTTTACTTGAAGACCTGCAAACCAAAACTGCCATGGAGAACAAGTCAGTTTGAAAGCCCTAGTCAATATGTTTTTTAATCATATAAAGTCTGCTTTCTTTTTGTGTTTAATCATCATAATTGGCTTTTTTACTGCAGTGTTAACAATCAAACAAACAGCATCTTAAAACAGTAGATGCAGATGCACCAGTAGAACTATAGATTTTGTCGTTGATTGGTGTCAAAGTATTAAAAAAACATGCCCCCATACACAGACAGATGTCTATGATTTATACATTGAAACAACAATTGCCCTTTTCTGATCCTGTGTTCTGGTGCAGCTACCATGTTAATCATTCATTTTGCAAACACAGTTTACAAAGGAAACAATTTAAATTAAACTTCCACCTACAAATGAGCAAAACATTATCGACACCTGGGGCCAAAGGTTTCATATACTCTTACTCTGCTCTCCTGTTGCTGAACATTTTAGGATTTTGCTTGTTCAAATGATTGTCATGACTGTAGGCAATATGGCATACAGCTTCATGGGATAATGAGTTCACATTCATTTGTATATTTAATTCTGATGTCAGAGACTAATTAGTAACAGTTTGGAATATATCTGGCACATTTTGAGGGTTATTGTATCAATTCCAAGGGCAACAGAAGACACAAAGTCTATATGAATTGGTAGACCATAAAGGTATCCTCTTGTCTCTCTAGTGAAAACCATATGTCAACACTGTCATGAGCACTCGTTTTTATGTTCTTGTATGCGTTTCTATAAACTGCGGAATGTTTGACCTAAACCGCTGATCTGCAGTATACAGTATGCATACAGTGTGTGGCACAGTTGCACTTATGCGTCGGAATACACTGAGAAAATGTAGTTCCAAATATAGGGCTAAACAAACAAGGTAAACACATCTTTTTTGGATTCTTGCTGTGGATATTTTTTTGGGGGAAAAGTACTTTTAGATATTTATTCTGGCAATGTAACCACCCATTGGACTGAAGTGAAGACATGGAATGCTTGTTGTCTGCACACCTCGTTCATTTATTTCCAAATCTGGTACCACAAGGGAAGCACTGAATTGGCACAATAATTCAACACTCTCTCTCCAACATATATAGTGATAAACATGCAGATCTATATCCCCATGAACACAAACGCACTTCCTCACGCATGCAATAAAAAGGAATCATTCAGATGGAAAACATCGACACTTACACACAAGACATTCACAAACATGCACACAATAAACCCAAGCAACACTTTACACACACACACACACACACACACACACACACACACACACACACACACACACACACACACACACACACACACACACACATGTTTTACCTTCCTGCAACACGTCTTACTCTGCCTTTGCTTTCTGCTGGGCTAACATTTATGTTACACTATAGGCCTTTTGAGTGTGTATTGGTGAAGGTGAACGCACATGCTTCACTGCACATCTATGTGTGTATTTGCATGTGACAGAACAAAAGAACAAGATGCATTCACATCTTTACATGCCAGTGTCGCATGCACACAATTAACAAGTGTCCTCAGCAATACATTAACCGCTTAAACCTGCAGGCACACTCAAAATGACATGTCTGTGTTCACTGTAGGAATCTCCACATACTTTATAGAAGCAATTGAGATTCTCTATCTGTAAATAAATAGAAGTGTGATGTGGAAGATTCACCTTGGACATTTTTGAATGTGAGTTAATTATGGCAGTGAGTCAATTTGATACAAAGGAGGACAAGCTTGTTCTTATTAATGATGGCACCATAATCAGACTACAATGGAGAAAACTGTATTTTTCCCATTAAGTGAGAGCCGGTAAATCTTTTTTAGTAGCCCAATAAAAAAAACTTGATAAGATAAGAATGAATTGAAAGAAAGCTGGATTCATCAGTGTTAGATAATTAGCGTTGTCCTACTCCTTTTCAGTGTAAAGTTTAGTGTGAAGGTATTTTTAGACCAGCCAGATGTTTGGGGTTATTGATGTTTACATGTTTTTTTTCATGTTATGCATTAATCTAATTTACGTTAAATCTCGTTTTCTAACCTTGTGTTATCCTTAGGAGCTACAAGCATGCCAAATATCCATGTATAGCTGTAACAAATTTGTTACATGAGTGTAATCCCTGTGGGCATCAGCTGCTGTAAATCTTCAAATGTCTACAGTATCTCCAGTTGTGGGAAACAGCCCCAGTGGCTGATCTGCTCTTCTCACTCAGCAAATGTGTTTCCCATAATTCTCAGTAAGGTGGCGGTTGGAAGTGATGCTTTAGGCAAGACGTCAGTAAAGCTCCTCCAACACAAAAGAAGTCCCTGAATGCATCACATGCGACACACTCTCCTCCTGAAAATAAAAAGGGAAGCAGAAAGAGAGAGAAACCCAGGAAAGGCTGGCAAACATGAACATGCTGCTTTCAGTTTACAGCTGGCATGCCACATAATTCATTAATATTCAAGTTAGAACATCAACTTCTTCAGTCCAGGTGAAGGATGGCAGCTATCCCAATTGACACTGATCAGATTTCTGTTGGCTTTCCATTACACAGGGATACATTTGCTGTGCTGTTCTGTGAGCAACTGTGATTAGAGCCTGTGATTTGGGCACATGTGCCTCCAAACGTCAGCAACGCCACAGTAAAAAGTTCAATGAGGACATGTTTAGAGTTTGTGGTTTGCCCAAAGCTAACAACATATTCAATGAATTAACAAATAATGTTAATTTATTGACAAAGAGGTCTGACCAGTTCACTTCTGGCTGCATCTTCTCTTACATTATCTTTGCTTAAATGGGATTAGAGTGAGTTGAGTTGGTCCCAGCTCCTTGTAAAGATGCCCGCTGGTTGTCTCTTTCTGTTATATATATTTTTTTAATTTACCTAACCTTGATGAAACTATTTAGTTGCTTGACATTAATACAGAACTGATGATTTGAACAAAACTGCCACACCACTAACTGATAACAATATGAAGACTATTTACAATAAAAGTGGTGTGGTATCATTTTAAGATGCGGGGAATTTTCAGAGTTTCTATGCACGCCTTGTTGCGGTGACACAATGCAATGCAACCACTATGTAACACAACAGGAGGCCTGGTTCTACTTCTTTCTCTTTATTGCTGAACCTAATCTCAACAAACTAGCTAAAAGTCACAACATGACTCTATGCATGTGTCACAGCTTAACTTAACTTGGATTTAAGTCTTTCACAGTGTGTTAGCAATTAAGATAAAAAATAAATATATACTCACCTTTTAATATATGCCCTTTTATACTAAATGCAGGGCTGCTGTGTCAACATGACCCATCACACACCCTCACGTCTTTAACCAACTCTTGCAACATCTCTGCACTTGAGATGGAAAGACAGGGGGATGAAAGGAGATAGAAATGGGGTTGTGCTCAAAGCTTCCATGTGCCCCAAGGCAACACACTATCTGTCTTCTCTCTCCTAAAAACAGCAGAAACACTGCTCCTATCTCCTATGCATTAATTAATCATTGAACCAAGCACTAAGTCTCTCTCTATAATCTCTCTGAGTGATTGGGGAGTTGGATTTCTGTTTGACTGTGTTATTTACTGTGGATGTTAAGAAATGTAGGGAGTACAGTAATGCAGCAGAGTTCCCAACTTTGAGAACATTGAGTTACACTGAATACAAAACTCAAGGTTTGTTAAACAGCAACACAACTTTATATTTACACCCAAAGACAATGGCCCTCGTTTATCAACCTAACGTAGTACCAGCGCAGATATGAGCGCAGAAATCATCTTACGACAAGCTTCGTGTGATCCATAAAACGTTCGTATCACACCAATCAGAGAATCAATCATTAATTTTTCTTTTTTAAATTCAATTATGGCATGATTTATCCTAGTAGCGTAGTAAAATAATATAATTACATTTTTTTATTTGATCTCTCAAATGAATTTTCACCTTGTTTTCTCTTTGGACTTTCAATTTGAATTATGAATAAATATATACTCGATATACTGTTTGGCAGCCTGAAAACTGGTATTAAAGGCTGTAGAAAGAATGCGGAATAGAAAGAGATCACTCAACAGTGTTGCCGTAATCAATCGGACCCGGAAGTTTATTTAATTTATACATCCTTGACATATGTATGCTATAGTCCTAAAAGCAATATACATGCTTACTGTATATCTCTTAGGCATGTAGGTGTACCTATATTTAAATAAATACACAGTAGCAGAGTTCATGCAGTATCTTATTTTACTCATGTTTTTTTCAAGTCAGACCGAGGCAACCGTAAGCTGTGAGGGAGAGCGTGTGTCCTCCACCCTCCGTGCTGGAACACCACCCCCACCCTGTCTCCTGACAACAGAGGGGTTGGAAAAACAAGCCGAAATATATAACACTATATCTTTTAAAAGCGAGGAATACTATCCTGTCTCCTTCTTATAGCCCCAGTTGGGGCAGTGCTGGGCCCTGCTCTCTGGGCATCGGGTCAGCTGGCTCCATCACTACATTTATGTCACCCTGTTTTTCTGTGATGTTGTGCAGGACTCTACAGGCTAAAACAATGTTGCAGACTTTTTCTGGCATGTATAGTAGGTTCCCCCCCGCTGATGCAAGACAGAGCGATCTGCCCTTAATCCATCAGGTGGAGTGGGCCATTGTAGCCTGTGTGCGTACCACTGTTTTACTGGCGCATAGAGGTCTTCTAAAAGAGCCAGATGTACCATTGCCGATAAGTGATGATGACTTCTCCTTCTCCTTCTCCTGTTAAACTGATTATACGCTGGCCCTGTAAAATGACAAACAGTAAAAGCAAGTACACAAGTCCTCAAAAACGTGCCTACACATATTTAAACTTGAGGTGAGATTTTATCATAGCCTCCGCTCACGTTCATGTTGATAAATGCCGAGCTTTGCCGTGGAAATGACCGTACATAGTTCTCAGCTTTATGGACCATTTTAGTATCTTTCAGCTTCTTGTTTTGGGTTTGTGGCCTTCAATTTTACTGTTTTTGTTCACTTTCACTGTTCACATCAACATTGTGTAAATATGCATCAGCTAGTGGAAGATCTCTGACTGATCCACTGCACATTACCTACCCAGCACCACATGGCAGAAAGACAAAGTTAGCTATACGATGGTGAACATAATGTAGCATTTAGCAGAAGAGCCAGATATTTCCCTTAGGAAATAAAGGAGACTAACGCAAAGCTAAACATGAGGCCAGGTGGCCAAAAACACAACTTAAAATGACATGTTAATGCTGCTAAATCTCAGTTGGATTTGTAAATAGGCAATTGTTTGCCAACAAATTCACAATATCAATTTAAGAAGGTGATAATATTGTCAGTGTTGTTTACAGCTTGTTCCTCTGGCCCAAAGTGCCCCTAACAGCTAATGCTAGTTTAATCTGAAACTCAAACTACTCTTCACAAAAATGGAGGAGCACACACACCCCACTTGTTCCTTCTGTAGGTCCTGTCTGACACAAATGCACGAACGCACACACACATTCAAAATCCCTGGCATCTCCTAATCTAATGCAGCAGAACTCGGCCCATAAATACCACTTAAATTGATATGATGATGTTTCCACTGGAGATGAAATAGCTTCTATACTGGCAAACCTTTTGCCTGGCCTCCATACAGCTTAGCAAGGGGAGAGAAGCTCTTGGCAGCACCCGTTATGTGATGGTGTTTCCATTACAGTGCAGGCAGTGTCTCACCCTTTGTGTGTGTAATGGAAGCAGCAGGGATGAGTGAGAGTACTGTGAGATGAGTGTGTGTCTGCTGTGGTGTGGTTTGAAGGGTTTTGAAACTTCTCTGCAAAAGTGCCAGGGTCATCCTTTGATGGATGGCCTTTCTTTAGATGTATCCAAGGGTCGGGTTTGCTCTGATTTGAGTCAGAAACCTCTTTCCCTTCATGCTTTATGCATGTGTGCCTGTGTGTGTTGTATTTTATGTGTATTCACGCCTGCTATGGACTGAGAGCCTGTTTTGCAGGGGCCACAGAAAATACAGTTCCTCTCTGATTCAATTACAACAGCGAGCTGAGCTGGAGGGACCACAAGAGGCTATAGGACAGCACGGTCTGCTTCACACAGGTTTCTTGACACAAGGTTGAACAAAGAGGCCTATCAATTCTGAAATGTGCACTTACAAGCTTGATTTCACCTTTCAATCTTTTTTTCCATAAAGTCTCTTTTTCCCCCACATGCCATCCTGCAACCGGCATCCCTGACATGACACCTAATTCCTCATGTGTCAGAACCAATCTGTACCAAAATTCAGTTTGCAGGAACTTGCCATACAGTCCCTGACGTGACATTGCTGATTGTTTACTAAAGGGATCCCCATTAGCTGATGTTGTTGTCACTGTCATTCCCCAATGTAAGTCGAGTGCAGATTTGAGTCGCGCAATTACTCAATACAGTAAAAATGGACCTACTTAACCAAGTTTGTTCACTGCTGGCTAACAATCCAACACAACAAAGGCTGTCAGTTGAATGGCGTTTTGAGCTAACATTAGCAATCAAACAATCATAGATAGCTAAAACATTTTTGAAATGATTGCTGGCTACAAGCTAGCAATAAAACATAACAAAGGCTGTCACTTGAATGGCGTTTTGAGCTATCCTTACCAATCAAACAATAATAGATAGCTAAAACATTTTTGAAATGATTCCCATCCTTCTTCATCTATTGTTTGTAATGACAGTCACTCCCCAATGTGAGTCGAATGCAGAGTTGGTGAAGTAGGTCCATTTTTACTGTATTGACATAACAGAAGTCTCTCGTTAGCATCAGGTATGTTACTTTTTGCAAAGTGACGCATGCACTCGACTTACATTGGGGAGTGACAGTAGTAGCAGTCAACTACTCGTCCTCTGGTCCACACTATTTACTTTTTGTTTAAACAGTTTAAGCATCAAACAAATTAAGACTAGTTCTCTCCTTTGGCTAGGTATAACGAAATGACAAATCTAGTGTTATGGCTATGTGTATTATTAAAGTAAACAATTTGGTTGAAAAACATGTTGGCATATTCAAAAAAAAGAATATTTAAAGAAAGTAAAGTCTGCACAACAAGGGCGGCTGTGGCTCAGCGGTAGAGCGGTTGCCTGCCAATTGGAAGGTTGGTGGTTCAGTCCCATGTCGAAGTGTTACAGCCCATTTACAACATCTTAATGCTCCGTAAAAATACTTTAATAGTGCAAATAAGGCCCACAACATTTCGGCCCACAATTTGGCCTTCCACAGGTGGAAGGCAGGTGTTTTTTTTTTACTCTTTCTAAAATAACTTTGTTTGTATTTGTTATTTTAATTAATTTAATCTTAGTTTCTCATTTGCAGACTCAGGAATGCCATCCACCATTATGTTGTTGCACCTACACTGCCCTTCAAGAGCGCCGGATTTAGTATCCAGAACTATAAGATATTCTGCCACTTTACATATGTTATTTGTGTTTGAGTTACAACCACTTGAGAGTTTGCTATGGTTAGCCTTCAATTCATCCACATCCTTCTCAGTGAACTCCAGGCTCATTTTCAAGACTTGTATGTCCTTCACTAACTTGTCCACTTTTTGATTGGTGGTTGTAATGATCATTTGTGTAAAGTTTTTATAACTGTGTTCTTGTTGAAGTATTAGTTCTTTAAAATGTGCTCTTTCTCATTCCAGCAACTCCCAAACCTGCGACAGGGAGATTGTATCATTATTGCTGTTGTTCCTGTTGGTCCTGGGCATGATTGCGATGCCGGTGGCAGCCACAAACAGTTTAGCCACACACGAGGATATTGATTTAGCACACTGAAAAATACCTTCAGCAATAGAAGTCCCTCCACTGTCTGGGAAACCTATCCGCTCTTCAGTAGTTGCTAGGATCTCATAGGCCTGGTGGACATTGGCTGCTAGGAACTGCTGGTGATGGTGCAGGTCGTGCACATTTACTTGGACTCTATGTTTTGCAGAATTGCCATAATTGTGTTTGACTTCATTCAGACTTATACATCTTAAAGTGTTCCCCTGACTTTACTTATGCTTTTATCTGAATATCAGTCCAATTACATTTTTGCAATGTTCACCTCATTTATAGTCGAGAGCAGTGACACTTAGACTGTCTGTTTCTTTTTCTGACTCTCACTCCCACTCATCCTCTCTGATGTGACAGTTCTGGCAAATTGTGATGTGCATGGATAATGATATTTGAGTGCCAGCTTCTGGTGTGTAATTGAAACACTGGGACGCTAGTGCCAGCTGTGTCAGTGATAGACATCTCTCTTGCTGCTGCCAGGTGGCAAGCAGATACATTCTCTCTGTTATTTGTTGCTGGTTTACTTAATCAAAGCTGCATCCGCACTAACCTGGGATTCTTTGTGTTTCTCAATGTCTCAATATATGCTTGTTTTGCTGTTATTTGCAGCATTGTGATTTATCACTGTTGCAGGTTGCTATATTGCAGTGTCCTGTAATTTTGATCCCGGAAATGCATGGTTTGGCTCGGATTACACCCAATTCTTCCTGGCCAACTCTGCATCCTGGAGGTGTACAGATTCTGGAGAGATGGCAAATTGCAGTCAATCACCTTTTCAGCAGAGCTGATGATACACTGCACTCTGCCCTTCTCCTTAGCAGTGGCAGTAGCGTACCAGATGGTGATGGAGCAGGTGAGGATGGACTCAATGATGGCATTGTAGCAATGCACCATCATTGAACTGACAGGTTGAACTTCTCCAGCTGCCGCAGGAAGTATATCTTCTGCTAAGCTTTTTTCATGAGGTCCTGGGTGATGATGGAGCCCAGGAAGCAGAAAGACTCCAGAATATTTACTGTGGAGTCATCCAGGGTGATGGAGGCGGGTTGGACTGTGTCCTTCCAAAAGTCCACAACCATCTCCACTGTCTTCAGAGCGTTTAGCTCCTGGTTGTTCTGACTCCAACAGATCACCAGGTGGCCAACTCCCACTTGAAGGCAGACTCATCCCCACAAGAGATGAGTCCAATGAGTGCAGTGAACTTCAGGAGCTTGATGGACTGGTGAAGTGCAGCTGTTGGTGTACAGGGAGAAGAGCAAAGGGGAAAGGACGCAGCCTTGAGGGGAACTGGTGCTGATGGTCAGAGAGTCGGAGATGTGTTTCGCCAGCTTCACACACTGCTTCCTGCCAGACAGGAAGTGTGTGATCTGCCTGCTGGTGGAGTCAGGCACATACAGATGGGTCAGCTTGTCCTGTAGCAGAGCCTGGAGGATGGTGTTGAAGGTAGAGCTGAAGTCCACAAATAGGATCCTAGCAAAAGCTCATGAGAAGTCCAGGTGCCGGGAGATGAAATAAAGATAATTGCTTATTCTTTACCACTCAGATTAAGGCAGTTTGACACTTAAACTACTTAGTAATTCTCGAAACAATGGATCCCTGATTCTAGACAGAGATACACAAAAGCAGGTTCTCATTTCTAATGTGTCACATCTGATTTTGCTTTCTGAAAAGACAACTGATGCTTGCACATGATTAGCTGTGGTTAGCTAATTATGCAAACATTAAGTCCATGAATTATTTGAAAATGTCGTCTTTGACTGACTTATTTTAAAACAAGAATCCTGCAAAAAGGCTCTTAAAAGCGCACTAAATGGCTCCATGCATGGCATGGTGCCATAAGACTGAGGCTAAAGCTGCATGTACCAGAAAAAAGTCTGTGAAAAGAATCCTCACCGAATGATTGACTAGTCGTGACTAAGACATAAAAATAGTGAAACAACATTGTTCTTGTATTGCAATATGGAGCTAGTGAGTCCTAGTGTTCAGTGGAGGGGTTTAGTGAATGGTCAATTATAATGATTACATTTTAGTGGTTAATTAATGATCACTTACAGAAATTATCACCACATTTGTTCCCTTCAAGATGATGTTGTGGCCTTCAAAAACAGCAAAGCACTGACCTTCTTGTAGCAGGGTTTACAAGGCTCTTTGAAATGTGTATTCTGATTTTTATTTGATTTTAAAAGTAATGCCTATTTTTTTATTGGAATAGATTGCAATTTATGGTTTAAATCCTAAATGTACATCTTGATGAAGTTTTAAGTTTTAGATGTTAACAAAGTTAATACTGTGTTGCCCTTCTGGTTAGAATATTTGTGTGTGTGTGTGTGTGTGTGTGTGTGTGTGTGTGTGTGTGTGTGTGTGTGTGTGTGTGTGTGTGTGTGTGTGTGTGTGTGTGTGTGTGTGTGTGCGTGTGTGTTGGCAGGGTGCGGCTCGAGGCCTTCTCCGATAACAGCGGGAAGCTGCAGCTCTCTCTGCAGGAGATCATTGAATGGCTGACAGCCAAGGACGAGGAGCTGTCTGAGCAGCTGCCGATAGGAGGCGACGTGGGGGCCGTCCAGCACCAGAGGGAGTTCCATCAGGTAATGTGGACGATGATACATTTTTAGTTCAAATATTACACAGCCAGTACAAATATAGGTGGGATTGAGTCTTTGTTCTGTCTAAGGGGAAATCAATTTACACTGTACAGTATACACCCATACAAAAACACATGCTCACTCAGATAAACTGAGTCTACAGTTGAGTCTATAGATGCATACTGACTTAAAAACAGACTGTGTGGAAGAGGGTACTAGACTCCTGCTAGAGTAAAGAATGGCCTTTAAAATCCTATATCTGAATTCATATAGGAACAGTATGAAAAATATATTAAGGTTGTAACCAAGGTATTGTGCTGTGATCTGTGCAATGTGCTGTCTCTGTCTTTGAGATACAAGATGCTAGAGATTGGGAAGACAATGATTTCGGAGGCAGTGTTTTTAGTGGGTGGTGAATGGGTGATTTTGTTGTTGCTGGAGACAGTTAGCGTGGTAAAGAAACACGAAAAGTAGTGGGGTATTATGGTTGTGTGCTTTTTCAGAGGTATTTGCAGTTTGCAGATAACAGAAAATATTTGCTGGGATCTTTTGTAGAGCTCAGAGATCTAGCCCAAGTCAACAACAGACTAGACTACTTTCTCAAAGTTCAGCTGTGATAGTAAATATTGATGGCGGTGGGGCTTTGTGCACTGCAATGTGTGTTGGAAGTGCATCTTTTCTGGAAATAAGTGGTTAATTGAACGCTTAAATAAACATGATTTTTAAAAAAGCCGAAGAATTGAAGATTACATTTAACTAGTTACAATTCCATGTTGCTGTGTTGTTTTTGTCTTATTTTGTCAGAATGTTGGAATTAATAAGAGTTGTTGACAGTGGAGTGAGCAACATTCCTCCACAGTTCAGTGATTTAAACTGGCTTGTAAATCCCTTCATGGGCTTATGTGGATTGAAGGGCACACAAGTTCACAAACTCAGAGACTCAGACCTTATTGATCACAGCACAAATCAGTACTTGTTTATCTTTCCAATAAATATTTCTTTACCCTCGTATTGAGGGCAGGGAACCAATACTTTCTCTATAACCCAGGATCATAATTTGACTTTCTGGTTGTCAGCTGATTCTGCAGGACACATTCACAAGGTGACAGGAGTTCTAATCTTATTATATTACTAATAATTTTCCCTTTCAGGAACACAGACCAAATAACATTTGTCACATAATATCAGGCTTCTTCAAGCCCATTATTCAGGTCTGTTTTGGTGTGTACAGATTGTACCTGATTTATTTTAATTTGGTTGCACCTTTTATAGCAAGTATATAGTATAATATAGTAATATAGTAAAATATTTTTCAACTCACTAGAGCTGTGAAAAAATATGTACAATACATTTTTCACACAATAAAATAATTGAAAACTGTATCAATCCCCAGGAGGGAGAGGAATTAAAAGTGATACAGGAAGTCACCCAACAATGCATCAAGAGTTTCTGTTGATGTTTAATTTTTATTTTATTTGACTACATATATATATTTATACATTGATTGAATTTAGTGTTTTTCCACAGCTTGTCAGGAACAGAGCGACTTTGTGGTACGCATTCTGCAGTGATCAATTTACTGTGTGCATGTGCAGGACCTTTAACCACTCTACAGGGGTTCATCTCATTATCCTTGTCTCCTCCAGTCTTTTACCAAACTTAATCACTCACCGCAGTGGAATGAGGTTCTTTTGTCTTGTGGGGATGCTCCTTTTTTTCTTGAAAGGAATGCAAACCCACACAAGCCTACTCCATTAGTTTGGCTGATTAGACCTTTTTTAGGTTAAAATTGGTTTTGGGCTACAATGAGATTTAGCTTAGGGCACCAAACTACAGGTGTAAATTGTTCCATCTTAACAGCTGCAACACAAACAACCAGTGAGTCACAGAGATGCGTCTAGGGTTTTTGAGCCCCCGCTACAGCATTGACACACACCGACTACGAACAGTGTCTGATCACTGATAGCATTAAATACATACAATATAGCTCTTTCATGTCAGACTTCCTTAATTTAGCAAGCTGAAAGAATTGGAAATTTAATATTATATCAATATCTTTTGATTTATTGAGCAAAGCAAATGTATTAAAAAGACACCCAGTCGTGGGACAATAACAAAAATCCCAGGATTTCTTTAAGGCAGGAAAGTCTTTCCACTGAATTATTATTATTTTTTAATTGGCATGCTGTATAGCCCTAGTAGGCACAGCCTTGTATGTAAGTGAGTGCTGTGTTGGGGTAGACTCTTATAAAGTTGTTACAGACAGGAGTTACCCCAAGGCAAATGTATGCACGTGCCTGTCTTACTGTTGGAGTCATACAGATTGTTGGCCAGTTCAAAAATAGCTCCAAAAAACAAACAGATTCTGATGCCGAAGCTACATCTTAGCGGGGATAAAGCTTTTGATTCCTTTTTATTAGAATAAGACAACATTAAGCAACCATGAAACCCCAATCAAGGAAACAATGAACATGTAAATGAAGGCAATACAATGTATTTGAAGCTGTGTGTGAAGGGTAAATCTTTGGAGTGTTTGAGTTCTATGTATATATTAGAAACAATTTATTTTTAATTATGTTGATATTTCTTTTTTAAACTGGAGATGTTTTAAAAATGATTTTAAGTTCTTTGGTTTCATGTGTCGACTTAATTCGAAGATGTACATGCTTGTGTGTGAAGGGTAAATCCTGTGTGACAGGAAGTATTTGAAGAAATGCCACACGGGATGCTCTGGATGTTCTCCTGGTAAATCACCTTAGTTGTGGGTGATGGTTCTCAGGAACTTGCTTAGAGACACACACACACACACACACACACACACACACACACACACACACACACACACACACACACACACACACACACACACACACACACACACACACACACACACACACTCCTTTTGACCCTCTTTCCAATTTTCTGTGCTGTCAGTTTGTGCAGTGTTTGTCTGAAAAGCGACCTGTATTGACGGGGAGAGGTTTGTGGCTCCCCATTAATCCAACTCTAACTCCTGCCTTTACTGGTGCACTGTGGAATCAGCCTCCCAATTACCTGGAAAACAGAAATACGACAACATTCACACGTATAGAGGATACACAATCCTGCAGTTGCTTTCTTGCTCTCCCTCTTAATTTCTCTTTTCCCCTTCTCATCCCTCATTTGCCATTCTCCCTGTCTCCTTTTAATGCTTTAAAAACACAGTTCATGTTCTCTCTTTCCACAACTATCCCTTCAACATTGTTGGAGTTACTTTGTGATGCACAAGCCTAAAATATGAATTAATGGGATTCACTGTTGAACTCCTCTCCCTCTCTCTAATGTTCCATTTCCAGCACAGCACCTCTTTATAATCTGAGATGCCTCTGCTTCCAGAGAGTCTGGTTGCTCTAAAGCTTTTCCGACAAAGCAGAGAGGGAAATTGCATCACAGTTTTCTATAGAGAATTAAAGTGTTTTAAGAAATGTGAATTATTGATCTTAAGTGGATTCATTTTGATGTCGTTTTTGTGTGTAGGAAGTAGGAGTTCTCTCTCTGCCACATTTTGTGTGTGCATCTGCATGTGTATTGGTTCGGAAGCATGTTTACTGTTTGTGTATGTGGGGTTGGGATGGAGGGGAGGTCATATGGGAAGATGAGGTTCATGTGCGTGTGTTTGGGTGCTGGGATAAGTAAGTGATTTCGGCATTTGGAGGGATTCGTTTTGTCTGCAGCAGCTGCAGAATCTTTTCTGCTTCATGCGTCAGGGATAATGAAATCAAAATATATCCTCCCGTATGTAGTCAGTAGCACACTGAGAGGAACCATCCAGAGGGAGGAGTAAAAGGAATGCTATCAACATGCTTGGACGAAATGAAGTCAATGAAGTAATTTCCTCCCCATGAGCTTTTTTTTACCCCATGTATAATGTATCTTAATCTGATCTGAAGGCTTCGCTCTTAATGTTCCTTCAACCAAAGATGATGCCTTTGAGTGTGAAATTTAGCTGGAATTAAAGTTTTAACATGGCAGCTGGCTCAGGGAATCCATAGCTCAGCTCCTCTTTGGGCAGCAAAGCAGCCAAAGAGAGTATGGAGAGAGTAAAGACAGCTAGACTGGATCAATAGTGGGGGAAAGGAAGGACGCAAGAATGTAAGGAGGAAGAGGGAGTTTTTTTGTGATTAGAGAAAGAAGCAGGTTTTCTCTATGACTGTTGCAGTGGGAATCTTATCTCACGCCACAGCTCCCCACCATTACACACTTTTGCATGTTTGTTCAGTGCCGGTTGGTGTTTGCTTGTGTTTCATTGGGTCTTACTAGGCCTGCAGGGCTCTGGTCCTCAGGTTTTTTTTTTAACGTCATCAAAACTCTGTCACTACTGCGTTGCTAATTCCAGCTAGTAATGTAGATTTTTAAGCTAAAATGTAATCTCCTCATAGCATAAGAGGATTGAGTGCTGGCTTCACCTAAATAAATTACTTTGAAGAGAGCTGGCATTAATTCACACACCTGCTGTATGTTTTATACAGAACAAAGAAATGCAGAAGAATGAAGGAGGATGACACACTGGCTTTCTCTAAGGCCCTTGGGAGCTTAAAGTATCTTCAGTGGTGGAGTGAAGGCATACAGTATGTGTGTGTTTTCTTGCATAAGCAATGCTGTTAAATGTGTACCAGTAGAACTTGGCTCTCCAGCTAATTGGCTCTCCTGTGTGTGGCAGCCAGATGACCAGTATTCTCAGTAGATTCGGTCTGCTATCATGGCCTTGGCTCTCAGCACAAGCAGACAGCCATGTGATCTCATGAGGTAGTGCCACTAGACTGATGTGTGTGCATGTGTGTGCGTTCAGTGATTCCTATCACTGACCCATATTCAAACAAGCCAATGTATGCCATTTCTTGTATGTATAAGTGTTTGGTCTTTAAGCAAGCCCTTACTTCTAAATTTAAAAAAAAAATCACATTATGTTTCCAACAAATTAAAAAATTCACAAACAATGAAACACACCATTGCTCAATTCAATACACAGGGTTTCTGTGCTAAAGCCTTAACATGTTATGTATGATGCTGGCCTTTTCCCCAATTAAGGATCCTCCAAAGTCCATATTTCTTAAATGAATAATTTGTAACAGTCTGAGTCCTACAAATTATACCAAGAATTTGTCTTCCTTTGGCCAAATTTGGAGGATAGAACATACTGTCAGTATACAGTAAGTTCTGTGCCCTGGATAGTTGGTTAATGGTGCGCCCAAGCAATCATCAACTTGCCAGGGCTTGATGTCACATTTATGTACCAGGTATTTTCAGTCAGATGGTCATTGGTCATCGGTGATGCATTACTTGAACAATGAAAATGCCACTGCAGAATGTGAATCATGGAGGTCAGACAAACTGTTCTTGTTGCCGCCTGGACGTGAATCACTGGGAATTACAGATAAATAGAAGTCATGTTTATTTATACAGGTAATTTGCCATTGCTGTTTGTCTGGTAGCCTATTTAAATCTCAAATGACATTCAGCAATGACTGAAACAGTTACTTTGTTTTTACATGTTGCCATCAGTCAGAATGCATGAGCTGAGCCACAGAAGTGGTGTCCATTCAACGGAAGTTTTATTTAATAAAACTGAATGAGGAAAATTATGTATAACAGAAAAGACACACATGGGTTGGAGAATCTTGGAAAAACCAAATAGAAATCAGAACTTAAATCAATATTCTCACATGTTCATAAAGTAATGTTATCAAGAAACAAGGTTAAAAGTAAAACTCACAGCTGCCACCCCATGTGAAGGTGTGGAAAAGACTGATTGAGAAAGAGTACAGTGTTTAAATAAGGAGTGATCAGGTGAACTCAATCAGGTAATTAAGGTGGAAGCAAAAACCAATCAGTAGTGAAGACGGGACAAAAGGAAGAGAGGTACAGGAAGTGACGTAGGTGTGGAAAGCAAGAGTCAAATTAAGATAGAAATAGGGATCTTTTGTACAGTTTGTGTTTCATTTTCTTCCATTTAGAAACACTCTTCCCTCACTGTTTGTCTCCCGGCAGGTATTCATGGAGGATGTCAAGTCTCACGGGCCGTTCATCTACTCAGTCTTGGAGTCTGCCCAAGCCTTTTTGGCTCAGCATCCTTTCCAGGAGCCAGAGGAGACCCTGACCGATGGAAAAGGTCTGCTCCCTTCACACGCTGTGCCAACAGCTGCAGCAGCCAAAAAAAATTATAATCACAACCTCCCTTCAAAGCCCTGGAGTAAATTTTAGTAGGACCCATGCAGGTGAAATCTTCCATTAATAGTTATTAGCAGTGATCCTTCCTCTGCTGTCACACTGGGTTTAGGGCAAGTGTCCGGGTCGGGACCAATTAGCTTCAGCTCACCAGCTCCTACACTACCACCTGATCAGATCAATAATACAGCAAACTCCACAGACACATCCTCTTCCTACTGTTTGCCTCTCAGCACTGGATGCTCACCTGGGAAATACTGTAGCAATCTACCTCACTGTGTTCTCTTTGTGTGTCCAACTTGTGTCCCCTTACTTTCTTTGTTTTTCGTTTCATGGAGTTGGTGTACTATCCATCTCAAATCATTGCTCTTCTCTTTGTCTGACCTCTAACCCCTACTCTCCTCTCCACCCTTATTTCTCTGTTTGCTCTATTTTTTCACTTCCTCCTTTGCACCTTTTATGCTTTTACCCCTGCGTGGCCCCCTCTAACCTCTTTCACCCTTTCCAGAGGTGTCTCCACGCCGGCGAATCTTAAATGTGAGCCGCTCGGTGTGGAAGCAGGCGAATGTGGCCAGTGACCTGTGGGAGAAGCTGACGGCACGCTGTGTGGACCGCCATAGGTCAGACACTTATTTATTTTTTTACATTGTGTGTATCTTGTGCAGATCAAATGGGGTTGCTGCAGTGGTGGGAAGTGAATTTACTCAGGTTATTTATTCAAATGCCACAACTGGACTAAACTATGCAACTGGTTAAAACTGGCTCTACTTTGACCAGCTACAACAGCTACATCAGTATTAACAATCTAATAATGTCAATTGTAATGATATCAGTCAGAGGAGCAGTTTTTCTGCAGAATTCATACATTTTGCTGGTAATACTTCTGTATGTTTCATTAATCAGTACGTAATTAGGATGTTGAATGCAGGACTTATACTTATATTTTATTACATTGTTGTATTGGTAATTTTACTGTTAGGTAAATGATCTAAACAGTTCTTCCACCACTGGGTTACTGCATGTGCCCATGTCTGGTTGTTGAAAAAGCACAATAAAAATGGATAAAGGTTTTGGTGAATGGCCAATGGCTATTTTTGAGTGTAATGATGATACAAGTTTTTGAAAAAAAAAAAAAACGTTTTTACCATCTGACATCAATATGCCTGTAATTTTTCAAGCTATAAAGTTGAGTGTTATTTCTCCCTGTGACTGCTTGAGTGCTCATCCATAGCAGGACTAGGCTGCAATACATTACGCATAATACAATTACCATAACCTGATTACAAAATGTGGCAAATATAATCCATTTCAGAAGCAATAAGGAAAACACATTCATCAAGTTTTAGATCATTGAAAATGCAGAGCTTACTAGAATATTATAATGTATTTTCAAATAGAAAAAGCATTACTTTTTGAAATGATGGTATAAAATAATAGGCCCACGGTTCCATTGAAATGAAGCTTCTTTGAATTTGAATAAAAGATATGTGTTTATGGATTTTGATAGATTTTTTTCTTGCATTAGCTCCAACTTTTAGTGGTACATGTACTGTAGTTATCAGAATTATGTTTTCAAAAAAAACCCCAGACACATGGAGAGGACTTTAGAGCGCCTACTACAAATCCAGGCAGCAATGGAGGAGCTAACAGTGGCCCTGGAGCAGGCAGAGGGGGTAAGAGATGCCTGGGAGCCCGTGGGAGACCTCTTCATCGACTCTCTGCAGGACCACATAGATGCAACCAAGGTAGACACAAAAAACTACGCTCTCTCTTTCTCCTTATTTCTCTCATACACACACGCAGATACATTATCATACATCTGAGATATAAATCATATATAAATTTAAATTTAAAGCACAAAGACGCAGCAGGGATTTGTTACTCGTGATGAATAAGTGACAATGTTTATACAGTATCAGGCTGTATTGCTTTAACATGTTTGCTTTGGTTGCCTGTGTACACATCCCTGTCAGAGTAGCTGTGATCTGACACATGATGACAGGGCGTGACACTTCAAACTGACACATGGTTACAATCTCCAGTTGGATATATGTTGTTAAACAAGTGGTGGGTCATTTGTTCCGCCTTTAATTGTGTGGGTATCACTCATTAGAAGTGAGAGCCGTTCACAATAATCATGTCACTATTTGGACTCCTGTCACAGCCAGCACATGTTAAGCTGGGTCTTTAGGGCAGGCTTGTCAGTTGGCCTCATCTGTACATAATAACATTTACACACAAACACAAATGCATACAAATGTGACGCAAACACAAATACAATAGGTCTATATAATATGATCTATGCAATGTCAAAAAATACTATTGCCTGTCACTGCTCCCCAAAATCCCAAAGTGACATCTTTAAACGTCTTGTTTTTGTCAGATCAAAAAAATATGTTTACAAAAAAAACAAAAACATCCAAAATAGATACACAAAAACACATCCAACTGAGAAAAGCAGAAAACCTTTACTTTAAAAAAAAATATTTTTATTGCAGTTCTTTCACTTAATTTACAATCTATTATCATACCATTGTATTATCCTTGCTTTTTTCTGTTGATATACTGTATATGTACATATGTATGCAATCCACCCAGAGCTGATGATGATAATAATAATAATAAAATAACAAAAGCAACCCTCATAACTAAAAAAAAATAAAATATATCTATTTATATGCATATACACATACATCTGCACCCCATACACTTCTTAATATATATACATACACACTCCCAAACTTTTACCTTAAGAACCAAAGGAGTTGATTTGTGTAAAAACACAATGACTTAGTTCATTCATTCATTTATCAGTTAGTGTACCAAACACACTAATGAAACGGAAGGAAGTTCATGAATAAATTAAATAACTAAATATTTATACATAACAATAATTGGTATACATCTACAATTTGAATCCATTGATTATTCATGATTCAAATGTGTGTATGTTTGTGTGTATATTTACTCCTGCATTTAACTATGCATGTCAAGTTATGTTTTTCTTTCCCAACTCGGCCCTGCTTCTGCTCTTCTTTACATTACTTTATCAATCTAAATCCCTTGTACTTTCCTGTTTTAGTTGTTGGCTTTATATTGTATCTATTTAGCCCAACGTCTTTCATGCTCAAATTCTTCATTTCTGATTTTGAATGTTATTCTCTCTCTTTCTGAAATTTCATGCATATTTTTTTTCCATCTCTGGACTGTTGGTGTTAATGACCACTCAAATTTGAGAAGATGGAACCATCTTAAAATATATATTTTATTTTTGCAAAAAAAAAGGTCACTTATCAAAATAGTTGCAGTCTGTCTTCCAGTTCTTTGAGATTTCTGGGCTGTCTGTCACACATTGCTCTTTTAAGGTCTATCCATAGCAAAACCGTCAGTTAACTCCTCTTGATGTAATCCACCGTGGATTTTGAGTTGTGTTTAGGATCATTATCCATTTGTAGAAGCCATCCTCTCTTTAACTTCAGCTTTTTCACAGATGGCATCAAGTTAGCGTCCAAAATTTTCTGAAATTTTATTGAATCCATTTTTCCTTCTACTCGTGAAATGTTCCCTGTGCCACTGGCTGCAATACAACCCCAAAGCATGATTGATCCCCCCTCCATGCTTAACAGTTGGACAGAGGTTCTTTTCATTAAATTCTGTGCCCTTTCTTCTGTATCAGACTTGTCTATATGTTAATTAGCTTCAAACGCTGATTTTTGTGGTGAGGACGTGGAAGAGGTTTTCTTCGGATGACTCTTCCATGAAGACCATATTTGTACAAGTATCTCTTTATAGTGGAATGGTGTACCACAACTCCAGTGTCTGCCAGGTCTTTCTGGAGGGATCGTGCAGTCAAACGTGGGTTTGGACTTGCTTTTCTCACAATCCTGCGAGCTGTTCTGTCTGATATTTTTCTTGGTCTTCCAGATCTTGCATTAACTTCCACTGTTCCTGATGACTGCCATTTCTTAATTACGTTCCGAACAGAGGATAATGGCATCTGAAAACCCTTTGCTGTCTTCTTATAGCCTTCTACTGCTTTGTGAGCGTCAACTATTTTCAGTTTCAGTTTTTTGTTATTTTGAAAGTGTAAATGATGGAAATAAAAAAAAACTTTTTGTGGCATATTATACAAATGTCTAATATATGTATAATCATTTGATGCCTTTTGGAGATTTTTCCATCTTTTCTTCGCTTCTTTATGCACATTATACTAATTTTTACCTGGGGTGCCCAAACTGATGAGCCCCACTGAAAATTGTCTGCACACTTGCTCTTAGACTCCCATACTAACAGTGACACATTTTTTTTACATTTCTGTTGCCTCTCCCTTTTACATTGTCCCTGCTGGTCTCAAAACACAGACAGCATATTCGCTAATATCAGGGATTAATGTGCTGCCATTAAAATAAGCCATTTATGTGAATTTCACATTTACACAGTGTGAAGCTTCCACATGGTTACAAATTGCTCAAATTACAGGAGATCATCACTGTAAAAATGTAAAAGCACTTTGAGTAGTCGTTGAGCCTAGAAAAGCACTATATAAGAACAGTCCATTTACATCCATTACAATACATTTAACATAGACTGTATAACGTAACGTAGAGTGTAAGGGCTCCTCCCTCTCGTCTAAAATCGTCACATCTGCAACCAGGATGGCTGCGCCGGAACGGCAAACTCAACGACTCATAGCAGAGCTCCACAAACCAATGGGTGACGTCACACATGTCACACTCTGTCCATTAATATCGGTGTATATACAGTCTATGAATCTTAATTAGATTTCAGCCACATTTGCATTTTTCAAAGTTATTTTAATGTGAATGTTTTTAAATGAATTCACATCCTGTCATTCAAATTACACTCTTAGGAAGAAATGCAGCAATGTAATCCCTAGCTAGAACACACACACGCACACACACACATACAACTGCGCATGGAACGCATGGAACCCTCTAGGCTAACGCCTGAAGGAGATAAAATATATTCAGGCTGTCCTAAGGCTGAGTTTGCTGGAGTTCGTGCCATGCAGCTTCGTAGTTGTGAAAGACGTATATAATCTTGAATTTACAATCTTTAATGCATGTCTCCTCAATAATCATAAACATGTCTTCTATCTTTTTGGTTTCTTTGTTTGCCATTACATTTTACGTTAGGTGTGACATTGTGACATTTTTAATATATGCTGCAAATGTTTTCACTCAGCAAATAAAATAAAAAAAATAATATAAAATACATACACACACCATACAGGGCAAAAACGTTGCACACATAAGATGCACACTTCACTGGTTATTATTGTGTCCTGAGTTAGACACTGTTCACTGTGTACATTAAAAACTATGAACAGAGGTTGCTATTTTTCCCAATACTATTTTACATTGTTTTTACTTTGATTTAAAGTGCTCATATTATGCTTTTTGGCTTTATTTCCCTTTCCTTTATTCTGCTATATATCTTTTTTATGCACATTATATATAGGTTTACAAAGTGAAAAAGCCCAAAGTCCAGTCCAAAGGGACTTACCATCTCCAACAAAAACTCTTTTTACAAACTGCTCCAAACAGCTCTGTTGTAGTCCAGCTTTTACTTCCGTGATGAACGTGCGGCGTCACACTTGTTATAATGCTTGCCTAGCTGCTAGCGTGGCACGCCCTCATACTCTGCAGCTGAATAGCTAGCAGTGCTTACCTAGGTACTGCGCATGTGCAACTGTTCAAAGATTGAACAGAAGTGAGATTCCTCCCAGTGCAGATCCATCTGGCTGTGCAACGCTTCTGTTGCTACGTGCTCTACTTTATTCCTATGGGTAACGTCAAGCGACTTTAACGTGCCCACAAAGCATCCCGGGAAGGCAGCGCTGCGTTTGAAAAAATGCTGCAAGTTAAAAAAGATGGCCAATGCCCATCTCAATGCAAATTAATCTGTGGAACGTGACGCGACTATCCACTTTGTCGATCTGAAATTAAGACAGATTCAACAACTGTATGATCTATTTCTTGCTTAAAATGTTTTCAGAAACATGTCTCTGAACTATTTATTGTATAATATGACATTGTTTTCCGTCCGAGCCACCATGACAGTGGTTTGAAATTCTCGAGCAGCCATACCAACGTGACATATTTGTCCAATCAGCTGTAAGTCAGGGGCGTGGAACATCAACCATGGATGTATGACGTTGCGACACCACTCTTCAGTCTTGTCGCAAAAATGGATCTGTGCCGTCACATGGTAGCTAAAATGGAGAGCTCAACACACAGGGTGAAAAGAGGAGCTGCAGCAATGTGCAGTACAACAAAAATATAGTGTTTGTTGAAAATTAAACCACATAAACCTATTCTGGTACAACCTCTCAATACAATTATGAACCAGAAAATGAGCCTAATATGAGCACTTTAAGTTAATGTTTTGTTGCTGCCAAATGTTTTCTAGCTATAACAGAGCAGGCAGCAATCACATGATCACATGTTAATTGAGTTTTGTCATTTATTTAATTTGGGTGTAGTTTGTCCATACTGGATATTTGCAAGTGTCTGATGTTTTTGTAAATGTAAATATGTTTTGTATTTGTATTTGCTGTTTTCTCTTTTCCATCCCCCTCTCTCTATATCTTCTGCTTGTCTCATACTCTCTTGTACTCCTGCAGTTATTTAAGGAGGAGCTGACCCAAGTAAAGGAGGGCATGAAGCACATCAACGATCTGGCCCACCAGCTTGCTATCTCCGATGTCCATTTGTCGATGGAGAACGCCCGCACCCTGGAGCATCTCAACAGCAGATGGAAAGTGCTTCAGGTAGAATTCACTGCTGGGTCTGAGTTGTCTGTTTGTATGACATTGTCAGCAGCAGCTTTTCTGGCAGTCAAATTCAAGGGAGACATTACAGAGTGATTCCATGTGTAATGTTTCTCCTAATGAAAGTTTTGTGAGGCTTAAATGACCCCAACACCCAAGGCCTCCGACTGCTTTGCAGTAAGTTTTTTTATATTTCTTTGAGCTTGTGAAGGACAATCTTTCTTTATTAATTCCCTTAAATTTTGATTCGGTCATTACAAAGGGTGATCTGATAATGTTTTTAAGCTAGATGCACTCACATTAAACTGAACCAAGGAACTAAGTGAAATACTGCGAGTGAAATATCAACTGTCCAGTTAGGCAAGTACCACGAATCTGAACATTACAGGCTTTCCCCCTAGCTTTAAGATCCACATCAAGGGGTGCCACAGTGGCCTAGGGGGAAAGGCACTGACTGCAACATCCCAGGTTTAAGTCTGGACGGGAAATCTCTCTGTCCCTTCATTTTCTGTCATCTTCTCACTGTCAGTTACTAAAAAACGTATGCAGTGCCCGCCAAAACACTCTCACACCATTGTGAAACCTTCACCTGTAGCTCCCTAACAACAAATCATGTATATTTAACTGTTTTGAATGCAGGCAATACAAAAAGTATAGTTTTCTTATTAGATAAAAGACAGAGTATAACATAACAAAACTTGCAGGACTTGAAACCAGGGACGCTGCAATTATATTTAGCCATATGGTCTGTTAATGTAAGGCAAGGCAGGTATAAGTACAGCTGAGGGGTGGGGGAGGTTATCTGAGCTGCTAAAACTATTTTAAAAATGTTGAAATATATATTTAGATCACCTTATATAGCATTCATTAGTTATAGAGTATAGCTATTGGTAATATTTAACAGTTAAGATGTAGAGTTGTTGTACAGATCAGGTCTTTGCTATTTTTATGCATCATGAATAATAAATTAAAGTTAGAAATACAGCAGAATGAAATGAATCAAGATTTGAATCCATGCACTTACATGAATAGAGCAATTCTTCAATGAATCCTAAGCATGTACTCTTAAAGCATTTTAGAGATGTCAAGGAGAAAGAACATTATTCATTGTACTGGACTGGCCTTCCACTTGATGCTTAGCTGAATGTATGGATGCATTATCCAATGAGCATTACCATCATTTTGCAGTGTGCAACTTCCAAGCTAATCCTGCTAATAACAACATGCTCTCAAGTGATAACTCACTGTTCCCATGAGATAACCTTCATGACACCTTCTCCACAGCCTGCTGTTTGTGGCCTATTCATTATGTTTTAATTGCCACTCTCTGTCGTCTGAACATGATGATTTTAACGTCCCTTCAACAATTCTTAGAAATTAATTTCTAGTAAGCGCTTTGCACACTTGCTGCTCCCTTACTCTTTCCACTGGGGCCCTGAAATAGCCAAGAGTAAAACAGTCCGTGACGAGAACAGAACAGAACAAATCAGTATAGAGTAGCTGTGGATTTGATTGGTAAGCCAGTGTTTTCTCTGCTTTGAGTGAAGC